>QZLH01000235.1:107707-123476 GCA_003833135.1 Oehlia diaphana | reverse complement strand
CGATATATGATTAATAATCCTGTTAGAAAAAATCGATTAGATAAAAAATATGTTGGAATTATTGTAAAAGATAACCAGCCATTGAGTATCCATGATGATGAAGGATTTAGAGAGTTTGTAGAAGAATTAGATCCATCTTATGATTTACCAAGTGACAAAAAAGTTAAAGAATTACTAGTTGATGGTTATAATCATTGCAAACAAGAAATTGTTCATCAATTTGAACAAGGTGTTACCTCTTGCTCTTTAACCTTAGATCTATGGACTTCAAGAAGTCGTGCTGGCTATTTAGGTGTAACTTGTTCATTTGTAAACGCTCAGTTTGAACTTCATGAAGCTATTTTGGCAATTAAATATCTCAAATACCCACACACTGGTGATACTATCGTTGAATATCTCAATCAAATAATTCATGAATGGAATTTGGAAGGAAAGGTGTTTACTATCACTACAGATAATGGAAGCAACATGGTTAAAGCTGGTAAATTGCTTAAAAAAAATAACAATATCACACGATTTCCATGTACTGCCCATACCTTGCAACTTGTAGTAGGAAAGGGCCTTCTTCCAGCTGAAAGGTTGGTTGCAAGAGCAAAACGTTTAATTAATTTTTTTACTGCACCAAAACAAACTGAAAGGCTAGTTGAAGTTCAAAAAAGCATGAAAAATGTAAATCAACATGAGGTAAAACTTTAATAATCAATTATTACATTTCTAATTTATTTATTATTTTATATTAATTATTTTTATTTAATTTTAAATTTTATTGATTTTATTCTATTGATTTATTAAATTTAGGATTTAAGTGAAAATGATCACTATCTCCGACTTATTTCTGACGTAAATACCCGTTGGAATTCATCTTATCTTTCCTGGAAACGACTGGAAAAAATTCGTGATTATATTGATGTAATGGCAGTGACTATGTCTAGAGATCCAGATCCTACAACACGAAAAGATGGAAAAAGACTTAGTAAAATTAATCTTAGTGAAGATGAATGGGCGGCAATCAAGCAACTAATTGAAGTGCTTGAACCTTTTGCATCAGGAACTGAACTTCTTGAAGGAAGTAAATATGCAACAATAAGTTTTATGTATGATGCAATTACAGAAATTAAGAAAGGAGTTTGTTGTACTTACGAAATGGAACCTGAAGATATTGATCTCACTAGCTTTACTACAGTTTTTGATGATGATGTTGGTATTGAAGATCCTGATGATGATGATGATGAAGTTGATGATCATCCAAAACGGCGTAAAATTTTAATAAATATACCACAAGACTGTAAGGATCTAATTAAGAAAGTTAAATTGGCTTTATATACAGCAATGAACCATTATTGGAGTGTACCTCAAGATGAAGGAATGATAGCTACCTTATTGGATCCAAGGTGCAAATCTTTAAATTTTGCAGATGAATTACAAAAAATTCAAGCAAGAAATCTTTTGAAAGAAATTTATAATAATAAAAAGCAAGAATTAGGTACAATTCAACAAGTATCACGCGCACAACCCCAAGTTAGTAATACTTTGCTTCAAAATATATTTGCAAATCGTCATCGCCGTGAAAGACAAGCTGATGAAATTGAAAGATATATGATGATTGAAGAGATTGATGTAGATATTTGTCCTTTCAAGTGGTGGGCATCCCAAGCATCAAATTTTCCCATCCTATCTGAGTTAGCAAAAAAATATTTAGCCATCCCAGCAACTTCTGCAGCCAGCGAACGACTGTTTTCTGATGCTGGGAATGTAATGACAGTTAGGCATATAAATTTATTACCCTCCACCTTTGAACACTTAATATTTTGCAAACGAAATTGGCATATAGTTGGCAGTATTTTTCCAGATGAATGATTAGTATATCAATACTGAAATAATTTTTCATAATTCATTATATTTTTGTAATTACACAATATAATAAAATAAAGGTGGATGTGACGATCAAAATTTTGATCAGTTTAATCAATAAATCTTCATAGAATTTTAATAGATAATGAGTAAATTATATGAACATGTATTTCAATCTTTAAAATTTGCCACATTCATAATTATTAAATCAAATGATCATTACTAGTGCCATTAATTTAAGTATTATTTTTAAATTTTATAACTGCATTAAAGGATCGATCAAATATCACAGACAACGGGATATTGATGATTGACATAATGGACATCGGATCAGATAATATCTGGATATCCGGATAAATTTCGGATATCCGGATAAATTGTGGATATCCGGATATTATCCGGATAAATTATCCGTTCAATCCGGATTGATCGGATAAATATCAAATCGGATATCTGGATGAACGGATCCAAACTCTGATTTAAATAAAGCCACAAATTTAAAGCCATTAATTTAATCAATGCCACGAATTTAATTATATAAATGCCACGGTTTTAATTAAATTTAAAGCCGCAAATTTAATCAAATAAAAGCCATGATTTTAACTAATAAATGTTACGATTTTAATTAAGTGCCACGAATTTAGTTAAAGCCTTAATTTGTAGTGTGTCACAAAATTTATTTGTCAGGTGCCATGAAATTTATTTGTTAAGATCGATCTACAAAAAAAATTTTTTATATATAAATCTATCCGGATTTCGGTTTCTATCCGGATATATCCGGATTTTTATCCGATCCGGATAATCCGGATAAAAACCGGATAATTTTTTTAATTTATCCGGATAACGGTTTCTATCCGGATCGAAGCACTAACCACCAAAATTTTCACCCCACGTGATTTTTGTGGCGTCCAAATTTTGATTGGCTCATTGATTTGTTTTGTGTGGCAACATTTATCTTAGGAAAAAAAAGACAACGAAAAGAAAAAATAAAAACACCCATATTTTCTTTAAAATATTAAAATAATTTTATTGTTTTTATTATAAGAACATTTAAAAATGACTCTTTACACTTTATTAAATTTAATAAATAAATAAACAACCACTTTTTTAACGAAAATAACTTCAAATATTAATACTATTGTAAAAATACTAATTACTCCATAAGTATTCAGGATATCTTGACAAAAATTAATATTTGAGCACTTCTATGTCTGCTGAAATAAGCTTCTGACGTCTCTTTAATTTAACTAAAGTACTAAAATTACGCTATAAAATTGAAAACAATGTAAAACAAGTTAATTTCATTAAAAAAATCTGTTTATTTATTAAAGCCACTGAGATATTTGTGAATAAAGGTTTACATACTTGTTTTACTTAGTTTCAAGACTGCTTTATTTATTACTAAAGTGTTAAAATTAATATTATTTAATATTATAAAATCTAAAAAAAAAACTAATAATAAACACACGTTTATTATAAATAAAACAGCTCTTATAATAATATTCCATACTTAACTTTTCAATAATATTTAACTTTTTATTGTTTAATAGGTTTTTAAAACATTATTTTAAAGTGAAAAATGAAAAAGAAAATAGAAGAGAGAGAATTTTGTTGTAACGAATGGGGAAGATACAAATGGGATGGGATATGGGATTCATTTAAATGGGCGGCAAGTATATGAGAAACACTTGCATTACTCTTTTAATATTAAATATGAATTGATTATTGCACTATCTAGTAACCAAAAAAACTATGGTATCCAAGTCCTTCGTACTGCTAAAGGTCATAAATTACAACGGGTATAAATAAAGAATTTTTCACTTGCAGTTCCAAAAATTGCTCGAACTTTAGTTGCATTAGTATTGGTTCTTAAAGTTAACGATGCACTCTTTCAATTCAATTTTCATCTTCATTAATTTGAAAGCATAGTTACTGGACGTTATCCATCCATAAATAGCTAATACATCATTGACAACTACTCCAGAAAGGATATCCCAATCCAATCTTCTATCTACTTTAAGAATTTGAGGAAAATTAGTACTATTTTTACGAACAGTCCCACATGCTCCAATTTTTTTTACACGTAAATATTTAAAAAGGTTAACACTAGAAAAATAGTTATATACTTCACTTCCTATTACTGATTCGATCTTTACGAAATTTGAAATATAATCTTATTTTTACCTAACTATTTAAATTTTGTACTTATTTTTGTTGTAATCACTCTGGTAGAAAAGTTAAAAATTTATCATTGAGAAAAAAACCTTGTATTATATGATTTATAAAGATCAATATGATAATTTTTTATATTTATTCAAGAAATTACAATGTAAAGAATTTTGATTTAAAAAAATTTATATAAATAAGAATAAAATTTTATTTAATATAATAAAAATAGAGTGGTCCTAAACTTTTGGCGCGGGAGTGTAAAATGAAAACATACTAAAAACAATTTAGGGTTACAATATTTAAAATCAAATCGCAGATTTAACTAATTAGAGATTTATTAAAAAAGAATCAAGCTTCTATTTTACATTTTTACGTCATAAAAATTTCTTTGAAACAAATTTTCCTTCCTTCTATTTCTGTATTTTGTATTATGACATCTAAATCTTCCACAAACAATCATACCTATAGGAACTATTTTTTTTCTGGGTGGCATCTATAATATGAATAATTACAATATACTTTAGGTTACACTGGTATTAATTCGGGTCAACACTATAAATTTGGCCGAAATTAACATAAAGGAACCATCCAAATCATATGACATTTTAATATAGGTACGATACTCAAAATTTTTTATTATACGTGATTTTTCAATATACAATTACTTTGCAGAATTATAAGAAAATACTTCTACCTAGTCGGAGTTTGCATAATTTGATTTTGGCCCGCATTATGATTCACTGATGTAACGATAATTTGATATACTGATGTATTTTTTTCGAAACAACAGTATGAGGTCTGACTGCAATTATAAAATAAATAGTGAGAAGAGTCTTCACAATTTATGACACAGCATGTATCACGGGCTAAAACACTCGAACTTTGGTATTTAATTTTTATGCTAATCGCTTATTTAAATATGCCATAAAAAATTATAAGCAAAGTGTATTACATATAACGCAATAGATCATGTCTTCATCTGTTTATTTTAGTTTAATTTTATGTTTTTTTTTGTGACCTAGCTAGAGAAAGGTCAGTCACGACGGGTGTGGTATGCATGGGTACCTATAAAAAATTTTATCCATTATTTCTGAAAAAACTCCGTAAAAATGAGCCTTTCCCAGATCCATTCAGATCCATTCACGGAAAATGTAAATAATTCGAAAATTCCGTGATATAAGGTTATTAATTCTGGAAATATGAGCCTTTTACGGAAAAAAGATGGAATATAAAAAACGGATCGACTTTTTTTACAGGGGGTCATTCTCCGGAAGTTCGTGATGAAAGACCAGCAGGAGTTAGTTGGAGTCAGTAGTTTATGTTTCTACATCCCTGAGTGAAGCTAGTTGATTTTTTGTTTTCATTTTAGTTTAGATTTGGATGGTCGTCTGGTGTTTTCTTTTAGCGCATTATTTATTTATTTTAGATAGACTAGTTAGAAGTAATATCGGACAATGATAACCCTATAACTATGTATTTGTTATATTTTGTTTAAACACATAATAAATTAATGTGCTACTCATAACTACAAAAAAAAAAATGCCGTCATTTGTGGTAAATGTTCACGCCTATCATATGATTAGCCGGTAGATCCTGACTCCTGAGAGGTTGGAACTGGTTCGAAAAATCTTCACTAGTTTAATAATTAACTGGTTAAAACACAATCCTAGTCAGCATTAAAATTCGACCAGGATTAGGCCAACTTTTATCTGAAGTCCCGTGATTTATAATTCTGGCCGGCATTGTAAATTTAGCCAGAATTACAAAATATTTTTGGCATTTTAACCGGTTAAAAATTGTTTTTAAACCCATACCTAATATAAAGTTATGGAAGGGTACTAATTATTGATTTTTAATGTTCAACAATTCTTTAGATGAAAATCAAATTTAAATGATAATGTAAGATAATGATGGTAAGGACTATAAAATTAAAAAAGATCTTTGCCAATCATTTCTGCCAGAATTATAATTATCGAGCTAATTATGATAATTTAGCCAAAATTATTAGCAACTTAATATTTTATTTTGTTTGATAAATCTTTTAAATCTAGTTTAGAATTTAGTTACTAATACAAATTTTTATAGTGATTAAGAATATTTGTATTAAAAATACTTACATTATTTTTTTTATTTTAATTTAGATAGTACAAGTGTTACAAATATGACACTTCTTAAATGTTCTGATATGTTTGCGATCAAAGTGGTATATACATGATATTGTGTATGTCATACAGAATCAGCTGAAATAGATCATCGGTAATTTATATAGTAAAAATGGTGATGGTGTAAAAACGAATTTTATGAAAGCCTTTTATTGGTATAATAAAGCAACAAAAAGTAGTGATACTAATGAAGTTGCATTATATAATTTAGGCCAATGTTATGAATTAGGAATTGGTGTTGGTAAAAATCTTTTAAAAGCAATTGATCTTTACAAAAAATCCAGTGAACTAGGATTTTTGTAATTAAACTTTTTACTTAGATATTATTATGTAATTAATAAGAAAAAAGGGGTTGAGTTATATAATAAAGCATCTGGAAAGGATGAAGAACGTAATATTTTGTCATTTTATAAAAATAAAGAAGAGATAAATAATGATTTAGATAAGTTAATTATCAGCAGAAAATGATAATTAAGTTGCATTATATAAGTTAGGAGAACTTTATGAATTAGGAAAAGGTGTTTATAAAAATAATATTAGAGCATTTGCATTTTATAAACAAGCAGCTGATAAAAGAGATACTGTATTAATGGAAAAAACAAATTTATGTATATAAAAAGTGGACAATTGAATTTGTATGAGGAAGCAGCTAAAGGAGAAAATAAGGATGCACAATATTCTTATATGAAAAAGGTGATATTGGTATGAGAAAGCAGTAAAAAACGGATGTCATGATGCTATACAAAGTTTGGTTAATCTATTAAATCAGAGAAATTAGAATCAAATTTATGTTAATTAATACTTAGAAAAGTTTTGTTTTTTAAAATTTTCAGTTGCAGCGCGCGATTTAATAAAATTATTATTTTATTTTAAGCTGAGAGCGTGTTTTCTATACATATATATTTATAAATCTATGATACTATGGTCATCGATAAAGCGATAAAGAGCAGTACACATAAAAATTAAGAAATTTAATTATCGTGAATTTATCTAATCTAGAAAAAATCTTAAGGAATATAATATTTTATTTAGTAATATATGATTCACTGATAATCGTGTCAATTCTTTTTTATAAATTTTTATCGAACACATTATAAAATATGATTAGCTTAATATTTATTTAGCATCAATTATTCAAATAAAGTATTATGATAATAAGCTAAAATTGCTCCCAAATTTTATTTTTTTTTTATCAGAGATTTATCACAGATAAATTTCTAAACCAACAATTACCGTTCGTGTAATATAATAAATAAACCCTATATTTAAAATATCTTTTCAGTATACTATGAATAAACATCTATAACATAACATCTGTATTTGTTAATTCGAATAATTTATTTTGTGCATTTTTATGTCCCCGTTCAGCAGATTTTTTGTACCAATAAATTGCTTGATCAATATCTTTTTTAATCCCATCACCAGTTTCGTACATCAAAGCAAGATTATATTGAGCTACATCACTTTCTAATTTCGCAGCTTTTTGATATATTTCAAATGCTTTTTGCTTATTAATATCAGTTCCAATACCCTTTCTATAGCAATTTCCTAAATTATTCATTCCATATGAATCTCCTAAATCTGCTGATTTTTGATAAAATTCAAATGCTTTTTGTAAATTAATATCAATCCCAATTCCTTTTCTATAACAACGTCCTAAATTATTCATTCCATGTGAATTTCCTAAATCAGCTGCTTTTTTATTTAATTCAAATGCTTTTTGCAGATTAATATCAGTTCCGATTCCTTTTTCATAACAAGTTCCTAAGCTACTTATACCAGTTGAACTTCCTAAATCTGCAGATTTTTGAAATAATTCAAATGCTTTTTGTGTGTTAATATCAGTTCCAATTCCTTTATTATAACATTGTCCTAAGTTATCCATTGCATATGAATTCCCCAAATCAGCTGCTTTTTGAGTGAGTTTAAACGCCATTTGCATATTAACATCAGTTCCAATTCCTCTCCCATAACAATATCCTAAATTACCTATCCCATTTGAATTTCCTAAATCCGCCGCCTTTTGATACAATTCAAATGCCTTTTGTTTATCAATATCAGTTCCCATTCCTTTTTCATAACAATAACCTAAATAATTAATTCCACAAGCAGATTCTTGTTTTGCTAATTTATTAGATAATTCAAAAGCAAATTTGTAATTTTTTTCAACACCTTGACCAATAATATATATATAGATAAGATAAAGTTGTGCTACATTATTATCCAAATCTGCAGCTTTTTGAAACAATTCATACGCTTTTTTCACATTAATATCAGTTTCAATTCCATAATAATTAAAATATCCAAGTAAAGTAATAGAATTTGAATTATTTTGATTATTTAATAACCAAGTATAGATATCTTTTGAAGTTAATTTATGATTACTAATATTAAAAAGAACATTTTGTTTTATTACTTCTTTATTATTTCCTTCATTAAGTTTCTTATAAATAAGTTCAACCAATTCATCAACCAAATTACTTAAATCAATCAATGTCATATTCTTCTCATACAATAAATTAATATTTGATTTATCAACATTGTCTGAATCAATTTGTATTTGAGAATTTACTATTACATTTGTTTTCATAATAATTTCTTTTAATTTCACAACTACTTGATCCATAGTTGGTCTATTATCTGGTTCACTATTCCAGCATTCTAATATGTATATTAATTTAGTAAAGATTTAAAATTAAAATAACGAACAAATAATATTGAAAATATTTACCAGTATAAAGATTAGAATAATCGAAAGGAGTGTTTGGAACAATCGTTTCTCTGTAACCTTGTAAAATTCGCATGACTAAACCAGCATCATACGCTTCATCTTCAAATGGTAATTTACCACTTGATATCTCCCATAAAAGTACGCCAATACTGTAAACATCACTCTTCTTATTTAATAAGTATGGTTGCGTTAATTTGTTACTACCAGTGAACCTTTTTGGATCAGTGTAAGGAACTAAACCGAATAAGTCTGTCTGATGTTTACATATTTCTTTAATTCTTTTTGATAATCCAAAATCAACTAATTTAATATTGTTTTGATGTACTATTATATTGTCGGAGTGCTTATTAAAATATATTTCGAAATAATAATAAAAATATATAAGTATAATTATTAATTTAAAAAAAAAAATACAAATAATTTAATGAAATAAAGTAAAATTACCAAATCACGATGGATAATTCCTTCATCATGTAAATATGATATAGCACAAACCAATTGGTATGCTAATCTGTATTTATCAGGCCATGTAAGATTTTTTAAATTTTTTTTCAAATAATTTTGAAGAGAATCACCATCAGTATACTCCATTACTAATAAATATTTATTTGATTTTACGTTTTGACTTCCTAATTTTTTTAAAATGATAAAAAAATTAATTTTATTTTATTAACCTGTTTATAAACAAAATTTAAATAATTAGTTATACCTTTTTCTGTAATCCCATATAATCGAATAACATTATCATATAAGTCAAGTTCACATTGAAGTTTAAGCTAAAATTATTTTTAAATATATATATGTATATTAATAATTTTATAAACGTAATTTTAAATAAATTAATATATTATGTATTTTAGTAAATTTATAAATTATTACCTCATGTAAAATTTCTTTTACAACATTATTATTAAATTTAAAAAAAGATTTTAAAATAACATATTTTTCCAAATTTTTCCAATTCGCACGATAAACTTTTCCAAGAGCATCATCATCAATTTTTTTTATATTATGAAAATGTTTATATTCATAATATTTTATTTGTTTACTAGAAATAGCTTCTTCAATTAAATTAATTTGTTCATTTTCATTTTTATCAGACATTATTATTATTTGCAAGAAAATAAAAAAAAATTCGAGCACATTACATTTTTCTTTTATAAAAAAAAAAAAAGTGACGTTTTTGGTTAAAATAAGTCACACGAAAGATCTGCTCATGCACCATAAGTCACACGAATTTCTAATTACTTATTTATTTAATTGTTATATTCGAAACGCCAACATTTCTGAAAGTGGCAATGAAAAGGTAAATATTTTATTTATAAAAATATCTAAATAATCGGAATTTTTTATATTCAAAATAATGCTGCGCCAAAAAAGAAAATGATCTGCAATGAAATCATTCAATGAAATGTTTTGTGATACCTAATTAACAAACGTGCTGTCAGAAGAAACAGTAGTGAATAATAATGAATAATTACGCAAATAAAGTTTATTACTTTCGACAGTAAAATTTATTTTATTCGCAACTCTCTTGTTTAAAGAATATATGACTAAAATTTTCATATTATGTTTTTTTTTTTATATTTGTAGTTTTTCTCCTATACTGTGTGAAAATTATAAGTATGAAACTTCTACCGTAATAATAAATCTGGACGCACCACCTCGGGTTACTCCAATATTAATAGCGAACACCGCCATATGACAAAATATCGCCTGTGGTAAATGAATGAAATGAAGTAGTTAGTTATTATTACAAGAATGTTAAATTTATAATTGTTAACAATATAAAGTGGGACTTTTCCGTGGCGTCCGAATATTGCGCGTAACGCGTAACATTTATTGAATTTCAATTCTTAAAATAATAAAATATTATTCTTGTAATAAATACATTTAAAGATAACTCGTCGTTCACACTTAATTAAATAAGTACATTATCTATATATCGTTGAACACTTGTGTGGCGTAGTATGTATAAATAATTTGAATCGTGTAATGTAAACCGCCTATTCGAAATCATGTGACGTCATTTTCATTATGATTGGCCGCAGCAGATCAGTTTTATTTAAAATAAATTTTTTTCAAATCTTATTTTTCAAAAAAAAAAAAAAAATTTTTTTCTGATTTTGTGATTTTTATTCTTATTGTTAAATAGATTTTATTTTATTATACATTTTGTTAAATTTTTGTTTACTATAATTAATCTCAATAAAAAGAAAAGACTTTTTTGCTATTATTTTTTTTATTGCTCATTTTTTATTGTAATTTTTTTTCTGGTTGTCTCCATCCTCTAACATAAGTTGTAGCATTATTTAGATAATGAAGGATGGGAGGATTTTGAAAAATTATAGACTGATAGTGAAGAAATGTTAGAAATAGATGAAAGACAAAGAATGCTAGAAGAAATGTGTAAAAATGATGAATATACAAAAGAATTACAAGAAAGCTAATGTCTATAATGATAATTCAAGTGTAGTATCAACTATTTAGAAATTAAAAGAAGTGGGTCAGAGGTGGTTTATGAAGAAATTGATAAATTGATTGTGGAGTATGAAAAAGAAAATTTAGAAGAGTTAGATGACGATGTTAAAATTGTTAGCGATTAAATAATAATTTGAATAAAATTTCTCAAGCTTTTTTATGTATTGTTAATAAGGTTGATAACTGAAACTGCCATAGTTCAACATAGTTTTGATAGTTTCGGCATGTTTCAATTCAAAAAACACAGGCTAGTCCTAATAATAAAAGAAAATCATTTCTTAATTTATACTCTTCCCTTTTTCAATTAACCTTAATGTTTAAGTCCGTTCGTCCAAAAAGTCTGGCGTCCCTACAAAAAGAAAAAATAGGGTCTGGTTCATTTCACTGACAATCATTTCACCGACAGTTTTGAAATCCTAATCCACTTACCCTCCTAACCTAATACTTGCCTAATCCTAACCCTGATTTTCTTACCTAACCTAACTTTAATCCTAAATTCATTTGTCGGTGAGAAGATTGTTGGTGAAATGATTATCGATGAAATGAATGCGACCCATTTCTACCAATTATAAATACTAACATTAAAATGCGATAATTCTCCCCCAATTATTAACTACTTTAAACCATTAATTAAAATAATCAATGTAGCACTTTTTCATCATAAGAAAAAGCAAAAAGAATCGATTTTAAAGGTAATGAGCGAAGATTAAGTTCCATTCAAAAATTCATGATTTTCAGCTTATATACCTTATGGTGTAATACGAATCTCCATAAACAAGTTTATCTAAACAAACCCATATAAATCTAATAAAATCATTTACTTCTAATTTTATAAACAAATGTTTGAAAACGGTTTTACGTCATTGCTGACGCAGTATATTTTAAATACTTCAACAATTTTATATAATATATAGTGTAGTTAATTATATATTGCGCCCCAAAATTAACAAATTCACTAGATAAGTTCAGATGTTACAACACATATACCCGGATATTATCCGGGTAACTACCCCACCGAAAATTAAAATTTGCCAGAGTTGCTGTAACTCTGGTCAGAATTTTAAAGCCGGCCAGAATTTAGGGTTATATGGATTTTTTCTTTGCCGAATTATTATAAAATTATAATGTTCGGCGGTTAGAATTAAGTGGTGTAACGGTCACTACTAGTTCCCCTTCATTTTCCCTTTCCCTTTCCCTCCCCTTCGATATCCCCTTTCCCTTCCCTTCGTTTCCCTTTCCCCATCGCCTTCCCCTCTCCTTTCCCTTCCCTTCATTTCCCTCAGTGACCTTTAACAACACTTATTTGATAATTTTTTTTTTTTTTAGAAATTTAAACAATAATACCCGGATATTACTTGAGTCATATCTGATAAAAAGGTAAACGGGCATAAACGAGTAATACCTGTTATGGAGTCGGGTAGTGATTTGGGTATGATCCGGATCCCAGAAATTCTGACGAGTCGCAACTCTACTTTGAGCTCACACTAGTTATATCCCAAAAATTCATTACTAAACTTCCTTCTCATACTACTGTTTCAATTTAGTAAAATAGCTTATATGGTTGTTAGCTGTCATATCACAATCTAAGTGCTTTGATTGTGACAAAATAAAACTTCTGAAATTTGGCATACATAAATATAAAATATGAATCATTTTTTGTCTTAAAAATATATGCTTTTCATCTTTTTTTCTTGCTACTTGACTGTACTTAGCTGATCAAATGTATTATTGCTAAGACATCCATCGCTAAGACATTATGAATTAAATTTTGTATTTTATAAATAAATTGACACTTATTGTGATCCCTATTATAAAAAAAAGTTTTAAAAATAAACTGAATATTATATACAATACTTAAACAAGATGTAAAATTACGAGTTTTAAGAATTTAATAATGGTAAAATGAATGATATTACAACCCTAAAAATAAACAAAATGATTGGTCATTGTAATGCTCATTCTTTTTCTCATATCACGAGGTTTGACTTTGAAAATATGCATTATAGGGTAGTAAATGATGGTTAGTTAATATAAAAAGAAGCATACAGTCAGCCCTCGATATAGTGAAGAATTTAAAGAATTTAATTGGCAGATTCGTTATAACAAGGGATATCTGACATATTTGAAATTGATTGAAATGACGTTTTACTAATGTAATTACTAATGCAGATCGTGCTTTACATAGGGTACTTGATTACTTCACTTATGTTCTTATTATTTACTAATATTGTATGATGTAAAAACTATTGATGAAAAAATTAGTCAAACAAAATCATGGTTTATAGGATCATGCAATGAAATTATGACAATTTATCATAAATAAATATTAATTCTTTTCTTTACTTATTTTCATCCATTTTGCCTGGAAAGAAAAAAAAAAAAATGTCAAAATTAAATAGTGATATTCTTGAACACATTTTTCAAGATTTAAATGATTTAAATCAAAATAGAGAATATAGAATATCTCTATTCCCTTGTTTATTAGTTAATAAACTTTGGTATGAAGTTATGATTCCAATTTTATGGAGTTATCCTTATAAATATGTTTATAATGAAAAATTATTATTCAATATTATCATTTCACATTTATCAGATAAAATAATAAACCTTTTAATAATTAAAAATATTATTAAAGCAAATTTTCAAAAACAAAATCTTTTATTTAATTATATTAGATTTTGCAAATATCTTAATAATATTGAGATAATTTTTCCAAATGAATCAAGATTATTAAGGAAAAAAATTTATAAACATTTTATTAGAGAATGTTCATCAATAAAATGTTTAAGTAAAGATATGTTATATTATCCATTATATAAATATCCAAGAGCAAATATTTCACTTTCAAATCTATATGAGCTAAATTGTGATATAAAAGAGAAATCTTTTTATTTTTATCATGAATTGGCACAAATATGCAGATCAATAGAAAAAATTAGAATAAATATTTACAAAGTTAGAAATGATGAGTTTGATGAAATTGTGGAATTAATTGAAATGCAAAAACAAATTAAATATATAAGTATACTAGATGAACGAAATGAACGTTTACTAGATGAAAATGATGAATGTGATAGGATTATCAAATCTTTAGAAAAACATGTGAATTCAATAAATTATATAGATGTAATTATGCATACTTCTTCCCTACATTTTTCCTTTTCAAAATTAATTAATTTGCAATTCTTAAAAATACTTAATAAAAGGATGTATGAAATAAGTGAAAATTTTGAAAAGTACATAATGAAAGCAAGTTATTATAAACTTCAAATACTTGATCTACAATCTATACCACTTCATATAGTCATAAAAATAATTAAAAATACCAATGGAAATCTTTATAAAATTAAAATTAGATATTCTGATTGCGATCAAGCAAAAGAATATAATCGGACAATTCATAAATATTGTCCAAATATAAAATATGTTACAATATTTTTGAATAGAAATAATACTCTGAAAGAATTAAAGAATATCCTCATCAAGTGCCAACACTTGGAAGCAATAGATATGGACGAGTATATTGAGCATAAATATCTTGATAAATTCCTGGATTTGTTGATTAAATTAGCTCCACTCACTTTATACAAAATTCACATTCATAATGAATTTGAAAATTTTAATATAAAATCTTTAAAATTATTTTTTAAAAATTGGAATCTTATGAATAAAAAAACTTTACACTTATATTATCATGATAATCATAATAATGATTGGTTTGAGTTTATTGAAAACCATAAAATAAAAGGAGTTATTGGATATAATTATCATGATAATGGTTTTTGGAATTATGAGCAAGACGTATTATAATAGGAATTGTTTGAAGGAAATAACAACATATTTGTGTGCATAATAATACAAACAGTAATCGTCATTATCAAAACTATTAAAATAAAACCATTTAATGCTTTTACAGCTTTATTTCAACAAAATGTTTATTAATATTATATAAATAGCGTGTATTGTCGAAATATAGTACTGGCGCTAGTAGTGTTTTATAACTTGATATGTATTATTAAAAAATTGTACATACCCAATACTATTAACGTTTTTTATTTTTGCCACAAACTGCGCCGTATGTAACAAAATCACATGCTCAAATCACATGTCCGAGCTTTTTTTGATGGAGTTAGGGTCGATATATGTTATGTCCCGTTATAACGCCAACAATTTTATTATTAATCCCCCGTCGCACTAAGTGTCACTCATGATCACCTTCATACTAATTTTAAAAATTGCGAGTGATTAGCTGAGTTTATAAATGACCGGGAATCTTCGTTTAGTTATTTCCCGGTCTCATATAGATAGCCGGGAAATTAATAATTTTAGTTTAAAATAGTTAAAATAGTTAATATTTAATGAGTGACACGCTCCA
>QZLH01000235.1:81595-107128 GCA_003833135.1 Oehlia diaphana | reverse complement strand
ATTATTCCCAACTCCCCATGAAATAAATACAGTCAGACCTCTATGTACCGATATCCTATGTACCGATAATTGCCTGTACCGATAAATTTTCTATGTCCCGTTTCACAATTAATAAAAAAACCTCGTTGTACCGATATTATATATAATTTCACGATGTAACATGTACCGATACTTTTCTTTGCCCCTTTATAATCAATACGTAGTAAGATGTACCGATACTTTAGGTTACACTGGTATTAATTCGGGCCAACGCTATTAATTTGGCCGGAGTTAACATAAAAGTTCCATCCAAATCACGTGACATTTTAATATATTTGCTATCTGGAGTTTGCATAATGCTGGCAAGAATTGGATTTTGGCCCGCATTATGATTCACTGATGACGGTATGTACCGATAATTCGATCTACCGATATATTTTCCCCAAACCGGAAGTATCGGTACAGTATATCGAGGTCCGACTGTAATACTAAAATTCCACCCCACGTGACCGGTGACATTTAAAGGATGTGAAAAAAAATTTTTTGTGAGGCAAAAAAAACTGTCCGTCCCTCAGATAAATATAAACAGTGAAAACGCGCTGGGGTGTGATGCCGGTGATGAATATGAGGGGTGGAAAATTTGTTGGTGTTACTGGGGAAGCTATATATGTTTGGCAAATCACATGATAATGTGATTCCACTTAATGTGGCTGTGAAATGAAAACAAATGTTTTATTTTAAGTAAATATAATAGTATGATGCCAATTATTCAAAACCAGCTAAAACATGATTCATTATGTAAAAATGTGGCATATTTACAATTATACACACGATTGTTTTTTTTAAAATAAGCAATCATCTATTTCCACATTATTAATTCAAAGTGACACCGACCGTTCGTTCAAATTGTGGCGCAATGGGCGCAATGTAAAAAATCGTGGTAAAAATACTCTTGTACGTCTTCTTTACAAATATGAAAAATGTTAATCATGAAATAATTTGAAATATTTGTTATTATAGAAAAATTTTCTTATATAAACACCTTGAGAAAATGAAAATTTCTTCAAATCAAATTAAACAAACAACAAATTAAAAGTTATACATAACACAAAAAAAAAAATATATTATATGAATCATGCAATTAAAACACTTACTGTTGATTTTCGGCATTACTATGGTTTTAGCGAGTAAATAAATTATTAAAATTTTTTTTTCTTTTTTTATCAAATTAGTCAAACAAATTCTTTTAATAATATTTTAATTCACCCATTGTCGCAGGCGCAGAACCAGAAGCGTGGAAGCAACGTGACGCAAACGCAGAACCCAGAGGAGGTGATAATAAACGTGACGCAGAACCAGGCTATGATAGACGGGACGACTTTAACAAACGTGACGCAGAACCAGGCTATGATAGACGTGACGACTTTAACAAACGAGATGACTTTAACAAACGGGACGATTTTAACAAACGGGACGACTTTAACAAACGGGACGACTTTAACAAACGGGACGACTTTAACAAACGGGACGACTTTAACAAACGGGACGACTTTAACAAACGGGACGACTTTAACAAACGTGACGACTTTAACAAACGTGACGCAGAACCAGGCTATGATAGACGTGACGACTTTAACAAACGAGATGACTTTAACAAACGAGATGACTTTAACAAACGGGACGACTTTAACAAACGGGACGACTTTAATAAACGTGACGCAGAACCAGAAACGCAATATGAAGGATATGAAGGTTAATTTTAATATTCAAAAATTATTCAGCTTTTTTAATTCATAATATGTATACTAAAACCCGTCGTGAAAAATTTTGTACAAAAATTTCATTTATTTTTTTTTTAAAACTCTATCTTTTGTACTTTTTCCAATTATCTGTATTTATAACTATATCTGATATGTTATTTAAATAAATAATTATTAAACCATATAATTTACAAGCAGCTTAAAAATATTTTATTGATTTATTTAACTGCACACATTTTTCTTATATTATCCTTAATTCAAGATAATTTTAAAGAGACATATCTATGTAGTAAACACCGCCTTTATAACTTTGTGCAATTGCACATAAATATTATATCATAATATTCGTCTGAAAAAAATGTTGATTTAATTAATTTATAATATAATACTGCTCTCATATCGTTAATTATAACATACCGAAAGAGAGAAATAAAATATAATAATTAATGTCTATGTGAATTGTAGGTAAATAAAGAAAATCATAAAAAAAACTATATAGATAAACATATATTAAACAACAAAGTATCCCTATAGGTTTCCCAAGTACCCGAATGCAAAAAATTACTCGACGTCCATCGAATATGGTACACGTCCGTCTATCCTATCATAAGGTTGTAAAGCAAAAGACTCTGTTAGGCCGAGAGCTAGCAACGTTGGTATGTGTAGTGTTTTTACGATTTCTTTTGAAATAATAGTGATAACGTTATTTCTATTTTTCATTATTCCTTGAGCGATTTCCCATTGTTGAAGACGGTGGAGCGTTCGGTCCATGTGGCCGAATTACTTATAGGGGTGCTTTATTTGGGTAAATTTATATATTTGGTATATTATAGTATTGGCCCAAATTATCATAGTGTTCGGGCAATATAAAAATCTGGGGTGCTTATATTCAGGGGTGCTTATATTCGTGACTTTACGGTAAGTTCTTTTATGAATGGAGTAATGGAAAGCGGAATCGCGGATATGGCGATTTCCAATATTGTTGTAGAATAAGTGGTTAATTCAGCAAGTATAAAATTGTGTACTAACAAATAACATGGATGAGTAATTGGTAAAGCGTTCGGAAATGTGTTACTATTTGGAGTATTGAATAATAAAGAATCGTTGATTCTTTGTCGTAGATCAGAAAGTTAAACCAGTGGCGTGTTTATGTAAATATCAAACAAAATTGATTTGAATTTGTGTAAAGTGACATGAATTTTAATGGAGTGGTTAATACATAATCCATTGTTGTCATTGAATTGTCTGCATTCGACACATAGTATAGGATCCGTTGGGTAACTGTTTCTAATGTTTCATTTCTTATTTTTATTCTAGGGATTCCGGATTTCTGGACTTTAAAGGTAAATTAGATGCTTACAAGGCTTTCGTATCAAAAAAGTCAATTTTATCAATACTACGGCTGATATCCTTCAACGAATTTATCCACTAAACATTTGCCATTTTGTTTCCAATTTACTTTATACACTTTACCAACTAATCCACCACCTATCTCTTTTATTTGATTAAAATCATTGTATTTATAATATTTTAAATGGTATTTGTCTGCATTTTTGCTTAATTTAGACAGGCTCCGTCCAAGTTAATCAAAAATGTGGTCTTAACACATTGTTCTAGTGCACCAGAGTCATATTGATGAGAAATATAAGATGTACAGCATAATCTTGCCAAAACTACACTGTAAAATGAAAAACAACTGTGTAATTCCACATAAAATATTCATATTTTGAAGAATATTCAAGCTACTGTAACTTGATAAAGATTAGTATTTGAGCGGTTCCACACGTTTGCTGAACAACCTTCTTAGACCTATTTCATTTAGCTGAAAATAAATGTAGAATATTAATATAATTTATAAAAACTTATATTATGAGAAAAAAAACACTCACGTGTATAACAATATTTCATACTTCATTTTATTGTTTAGCGTTTTTTATTGTTTTAGCAGATTTTTAAAAAATATTTTAAAATAAAAAAGGGAATAGAAAAGAGGAAGAATTTTATTGCCGCAAATTGTAAGCAATAAACGATTATGGAATTATTATTTTGGATTAAGATATAAAAATATTAAAGTTATTATTGCACATACTAACTTTATGTCAATGAATTGATTCATTCATCTACTCCATGAATCTGACATATACAAGTTCCACTTAGCTATAAATATAAAAATTAACTCCGGAATACTAAAGTTATCAGTATATACTTTACATATTTGTTTATTTCTGATTTTCTTTTTATAAATTCTGTGCTAATTATCTACCTATTCTCATTATTTTTCGGATAAATGATTGCCCATCAATTATTATTTTGCAGATAAATTATTATATACATTGGCAATTATTGTCATATACAGTATATTAGGCAGAAAAGAAAATTTGTTTTTAAATTAATAATAATAATATTTTTTTTTTTTAAGTAAAATAAGAATAATTTTTTTTAATGTTTAAAAAAAGTTTAAAATATTTGAAAATTAAAATATTGTTTTAGTATAAAAAAAAAACCAAGTGTTTATAAAAGTAAAATTAGATTATTATATCCTTATATCCTTATATTATAATTTCATCAAATTATTTACTTCAATTTTGTATGAAATCAAAGCATTTTTCTTCAAATTTTGTATTTTGTATATAATACCATTTTTGGAATAAAATAATTTCCATTATATTACAAAGAAATTTCCAATTATGAACTTTATTTAATAATTAATTAAGAAATAACAACCATTTTATAAATAAGTATTATATATATATATATCAAACTAAAAATATATAATATGTATATAACTTAGCTTTGAATTAATTAAAAATCAAAAAAAATTATTAAAATATTTATTTTTTATTTTTTTGCATAAACATTTATAAATTAAGAAATTATAATAAAGTATATAGTTTATATCAATTAATTCCAAGTGAAAATGACCAGGTACCATTTAACATATTAAAGAAAAATACACATGAACAATGGTATAATGTTTTATAATAATAAATTATTCATATAGATTTTTTAATTTTAATATTAAATATTAGATACAAACAAATGTTTATAAATAATATATAGATAAATTATTCTTTCTTTTGGATTTTTGGATAAATATAATAGATTCATTTTAATAAAAATTAGTAGTATAGTAGAATAAGGAAATTATCTGCCATAGAATATTAATAAAGCACTATGCAAAGAAAAACTATAATCCCGGTTTGCCAATGTGAGCTAAATGAAGAAACCTTGCCAGGGACTATACATGTATCAAGTAAAAAAAAACGAAGAAACCTTGCCAGGGACTATACACATATCAAGTAAAAAAAAAAATAGAAAATATGCCAAGCAAATCTCATAAAATTCTTATTAATAATAATTATAATTAGGCCGCTCCAATTAATTATTTGTTTTATGTACCCCTTCCCACTCTATTATTTTCAAAAATCTGGATCCTATTAAACATATAATAATAAATATGTTTAAATACCCCCTCTAAATTTTCCTGAATTTTTCCAAAAGTTATATTATATTATTTTGTTTATTGTAGACCCTTTCTCCCCTCAAACTCTTTATAAATTCTAGACGTTAAACAAACAATCAAATTAGAGCGGCCTTACATTTACCAACATCATAATAAATAAATTAATATATTTTAAATAAAAATGATGAATAATATGACTTGGTACATATTAAATTTATACAGATTATTCAACATCAATACTATATCAGATATATAGTAAAATGCCTCATAGACATAATTTAATAATAAGCATATAACACCTCTTTATAGTAGATGAGCAATTCCTATACATATTAAAAAGTTATACCAAATGCAGATTATAATATATTAAAATAATTAAACCTACATGTCAAACTTTAATAGTCTACTAGGAACTTGGCAATGAAATAATCATATAAACCAGCTTTTTATCAACATATACTTCAAATTTACAAGTATATGTAACAATGTAAAGAAAAAGTTATATTATACTCTTCATTCTCGAGTAATATCTGGAAAGACCTCAATAATCTTTTAATCTTTGAATTGAGAAACTTCTTAAAAAGAGGCAAGAGAACTTTTAATTGACCAAAGAAGTATTCTTTGCTTTAAGATATTGGAGATGCAAGAGTATTAGTATTAAGAATTATAAATAATATGATAAATTCTAAAAACAGGAAATCTTAAACATATCAGATTGAATAAAATAATTAATATCAATTCGAAAGAATAAAGATAACAATTTATTATTAGAAAGTTTTGAACATGAAATATTATTCGCTTGCAAATATATTATAAGTACAAAAAAAAAGTAGTACCTTACTAGTATTGAAATTTAAAAATATATAGGCTACAAATTTCAGTTTATAGAGTAAAAAATTATTTATTTTCTCAAAAAAGATTATTTTTAAAAGATGCATTCAAATGCTAACGATCAATTGTAATTTTATAATAAATGAGATAGATTTAACATATGACCTTATTTTATTATTAGGAAACGTCAGTCCTTATCATATGGTCAATGCAACTTTAGCAGATTACCATATGGTATATAGTAATAATGAAGTAAAATTTCGACATATTTTTACTGGTCATTTACGGCTTAACGTCGAAGTAACATTAATCTTAATGACACTCAACAAATTTGCATAAATTGCATAATATTTTTTAAAAAATGCTAATACAATATAATCACATACATGTCCTTATACAAAGAAAATATTGATAAAATTATATTTCAATACGCGAAAGTGGTAACTTAAAATTTTGTATAGAACTTTTATAATAATATTATGATATATTAAAATATAATTTTTTTTTAATAAAAAAGTACAAATGAAATTATTATAAAAAATGTCGATATAATAAATTTTAGTATGTAAAAGATACAAAAATTACAAAAATAATCTTATGCACTAACAATATCATCTTATGTACTAACAAAATCATTCTAACAATATTATCTAACAATATCAGGGATACTGAAACGTGATTTTTCCTTCAATACATGATAGAATGTTACCATCAGGATTTATGACTGTATAAAAAATCAAAATTAATAATTAAAATACTTTATAATAAAACTTTATAAAAAAAAAAAACATAATAAAATTAAAATACTAACTATGTATTCTTGCATCAGATTCGACTGAAATATTTACGGGATCATTTGTTGATGATTCTGTCGGGAAATTTATGGTAAAATCATAATCACCATTTATTGGACAGGTGGAACCATTTGGTATAACAAACATTTGGCAAAATTCATGGCCGTGCTGGTGAATTACTTGATTCTCATGAAATAATGTCGTATTATATAACGCCCCATTTTCAATTGGTACAGTTGCTTTGCCAGCAATATGAACAGTACCCATTTGGCCTATGATAATTGGATTCGGCGTTAAACCATATGTGGTAATTTCATTTGGAAAAGTTCCAACACACGGCTTAAAGCCACCGAGTGCTTCTTGACGACTTATAAGAGTTGATGATGATGAGAATGTTGTAAAAAACAAGAAGATAAAAAGTAAAATATTCATCTTTATAAAGACTGTTTGAAAAAGGGATAAATTTGAAAGTGATGAAATACGAACAGAATTGTACCATATTTATATGTTAAAAAACGGAGAAAATTATAATTCGTTATCCGTTAAAAAAAACGCCTTTAAACTCATGTCAATGAAATATAACTTCTTTTAGATAGATAAAGAATAAAAAGAAGAAGAATATAATTACGCCTTCATATTATTATATCATATAATAATAATCTCAAAAGAGTTATCTCCCGTTATTCTAATTATAACTATATCCACATTTAGAAAAACAACAATCATTGTACACATATTGCCGATTTCGGTAATTATTATAAGAATTTTTTTGTATGAAATTCTTGGTCAAATAATAAAAATTTTAATAAAATCTCGTAAATTATACTAAATTATTCAAACTTTATGGGTTAATACTCTATTTGAAATAATATACAATCTCGTACATAAGTCGATAATCGAATCTTCGAACCATTCTATTATCAATCAATATCTTATTATTTATTACCTTTCTTAGAAGCTTATTCAAATTCGGATGTAACCTTTATGCGTTTTATGCGTGTAACAAATTAGAATAGAATTCGAGTTTTTCATTGAGGTATACTAAAAAGATAAATAAATAATAAGGTTCGTTCTTGTGTAACATATTGTGGCGCTTGTAATAACATTCGCTTGAAAACAAACTTGGTTTAATTAGAAATGCAAAAACTGATTACGTCATTATTTATTCTTTATCGATACTATAGACTCTATTAAAAAATTAAAAAATATGATACGAAAAACGTCATTTATTATATGATATAATTAATATATCAGATGTTGAAGCTTTACCGCCTAAAAGTCCTAAACTTAGAATTTTCATGTTAATATCTCATAATATTTTTTTATTATTCTTTAACTTTGTTTTTTTTATGTCGTGCTTAAGATGAAATTTTCAAATAATTTATGACACATTAATTGAAAACATTCTTAGTGTATTCTCTATAAAATTCTTTAAATTCCTTAGAAGCAGCACCCTATGAATTTTTTGCCCATCTTGGAAGTATTACTGACGTTGGTACTTAATGCCCATAGTAAGTGTATCCTAAACATAATAAAGCTAATTAACAGTGGGTAAAGCATGGTAATAAAGACCACATTGGCATATTGTGGTATGCTTAAAAAATATTGCTCATTTATAATAGATAATATTGGAGAACTATTTAATAATTCCATCATTGAATTTTATGATATTATTAATCAAAGAAAATTTCTTAATTTTATACGGAGTGTTCATACACGTATCACGTGACTTTATTAAAAAGTTATGTAAAAGAAAAATTTATAATAAATATAATTTTAAAATAATTTTAGTATGTGTATTTTTGCCTTTTCAGCAAGTTTACTTAAAGCGTCAAAGTTGTTTTTGAATGTCAATTTTGATTTATTTTTTTTCTTCCTGTTTTCGTTAAATTTATTTATTAAATGATCAGCATAGAAAATTTACTTTTTCGGAAACCCGTGTTTGTGTACAGATAGAAATTTTTTTCTTTTTTTTTTAGATAGCCCTTATACAAAATAAAATCCATACTTAATTTGTGAAAGATTAACTGTTACACCTCTGCAACTGCGGTTAATAACCGGAACATTGTCATACGTTACATGTGGAATATGTGGAATGATTTCAGCATTTAAGCATATAAATAAGAAAATTTATAAAATTTTTGTTTTACTTATATGAATTATTTTATTTAATATAGCGGTGCTTCTTTTACCGGTAAAACGGTATGTAATATATTTTAAATTTTTTTTGCAAAGAAAAAAAAAGAAAAATATATTTTTTTGATTATAAATTAATAAAATATTTTTTTTTCCTAACATATATACAGACATTTGCTAGTTTGTTACAAAAAATATTTCCAAATTCAACAATATTACATCAAGACTGATGATTTTTTCAAGGTATGTAATGTATTATATAAAGATACATACGCACTTTTTCAATTAATAAATTCATATTAATCATTGGTGCTGATCATTTCAGACGTAAATCCAAAAAACAATCAAGTTGACGGATTGTCTAATTATCCATTAAATTATCTGATCAATCCTAAAATAAAAAATTATATTAATACTATTATATATGTATCTTACACTTTATTGAACTATGAAGTCTCTTATTATTGTTAATCTATTTAAATTTAGTTATTATTACATTTTATTATTTAATACACATACTGTACATCATATCAACAGAAAAAAGAACAATATCGAATTGATCCAATAATAAATCTCGCAAATGGAGAATGAAAAATGCTCCCGTTTTCTATTCTTAAGCATTTTTGATGAAACAGTATATAGGACTGCAGTATTAATAAAAAATTTGTATCTCAGTTTAAAAACAACTAAAAAAAGAAATTAAAAAAATTTTATTTTATCCTTTATATAATTTTCATATATATATATAGTATATATAAATAATGTTTTATAGCTTATATATTACAGAAATTACAATTTTTTAAAAAATTTAATATAATAATTTTTATTTTCTATTCTTATAATACACATGAATTAATGTTATATTTAATGATAGAATTGGCATTTTACAAATAATAAATAAATAAAATAAGAATAAAATAAATAACAAATAAAATAAATATCAATCTATAAATTTTCAAGATCCAAAATATTTAGCATAATACTAGCACACTTTAATCCACACAATATATCCATTACTGCAGAAAAACAAGAAGTCCAAAATTTTATCAAAATAGGTCACCTGTAATAAAAGAAAAATAATAAAATTTGGTAATTTCTTTATTAAACACTTAATAAACAAATCAAATACAAAAAACTTTCACCAAAATTCTTTTAATTTATTTAATTTATCTCGAGCATCCCGATTTCTTTTTTAACAGATTTTTCATATCAATAATTGGCATGATTTATATCCTTTTTGACTCCTTTTCCATATTCATATATTGAAGCAAGATTATATTGAGCTGTATAATCTCCTAAATTTGCTGCTTCTTAAAATATTTCAAATGCCTTTTGTTCATCAATTTCAGTTCCAATACCATTTTCACATCATACTCCTAAGCTGTTTATTCCACTTGCATTTCCCAAATTTGCTGCCTTTTAAATTAGCTCAAATGCCTTTTGTTTGTTAATACTAGTTCCAATACCACTTTCATAACAAAGATTATATCAATACTATAAAATCACTTTTTTTTATGTAATTAATATATTTGTTTTTGGTTATTGCCGCACCTTTTTCTATTAAATATTTGTGGATTAATGAAAGCAATCATTCCAAATAATTTTGATTAAACATTGAATGATTCTTCGATTCTCTTGGATAATCCAAAATCTGCCAATTTGATAGTATTTTGGTGGACTTAAAATATTATTGGAATGCTATTATAAAGTAATAAATAAAATAAATGATTGTATATAATTTAATAAATAAATATACAATTAAGCAAATGAATAACTTACTAAATCACGATGTAACTGAATATCTCTTCGTCATGTAGGCATGTTACAACATGAGCTAACTGAAATGCCAGACTTAATTTATCATTCCAAGTAAGATTTCAAAATTTTCACTTAAATAATTTCGAAGGGTACCATTATTGGCACATTCCATCACCAGTAAATATTTTTTTGAATTATCATTTTGATTTTCTTTTGAGAGAAAGATATTATTTTAGATTTTTTCATTCTTATTAAAATAATACTTTGAAATATTTCTAATACCTGTTGTAACCATAAAACCGAATAATATTCTCATGAAAATCCATTCCACGTTGAAGTTTAAGCTAAAATAAATAAAATTTTAAATCATGAACGTAATATATATATATATAAAATTTAAGATAAAACATTTATATATTATAATTACTTCATTATTAATTTCTTTAATCGTGATGCTTTTAATTATAAAAAAGATTTAAATGCGAAAATTTTCCAATTAGCGCGATATATTTTTCCACAACTTCCGAAACCAATTTCTTAGATATTATTGAAATGTTTATAATCGTAATATTTAAAATAATTTTTTGTAACAGCCATTCATTTGAATTATTAGTAACTTTAATTTCAGAGTTATTAAACATTTTTAAAGTGCCTAAAGTGCAGAAAATTCTCTACAAGGAAATTTTTTTGATTTTTTGTGGCTTAACTAAGCTATGACCATATTCGCATCTACCTGTGTAACAGTGACGTTTAGATTAACTTGTTTGCGGCACGTAATTCTTATGATTTGATCGGCAAATTCATACTGAATTACTGTATGACATGATTATCATTTTGTGATTATTGTAAGACGTTAAATTTTCTAAATCATCTGATATTTATTGTATGGGCTGGGCATGATTATGTGGGAATTAACAACTCTATTGCTAATGTTGGACATATAATTATTGATGAAAAATGACCTCATATTATTGATGACACTTCTGAAGATTTTGCTAATTTAATGAAAAGATGTTGGAATCCTTATTCTAAAAAGAGACCTTCAATAACTGATGTTTGTGAAATTTTTAATTCTTGGTCAAATATGGGAATGAATGCCGAATATTTTAATCAAGCTGAAGGAATAAGTAAGACTAGAATTAATAAAATCAAAATGCTTGGACCGGATTTTAATGAAAAATCTCATCCAAAGCAATTTATAAAAGTAGATCATTAAGTTCTTTAACTGGTCCACTTATGAAACTAAGTATGTAAACATTATTTTTATATAAATTTGGTCAATATTTACAACATTTTAACATTTAATCATCTTAGATAATAAACTTATTGAAGAACCAATCAACAATAAAGGTATTAAAGTCAGTACGTAAAGGAATTTATTAATTACTTGATTCTTCTTCTTTAGAATATATTACAAAAGAATATGAGTTTGATATAAATGAAATTTAAAGGTACAATTAAATGTTTTCTATTATTGCTTTTAATAATTGTTTTGATCAATTCATTATGTAGTAAGTCCAATAAATCCAAGGAAATAAAATGCAACTGAAGATATTACTAATAAATTTTTTGTCATTTTTTTTATTTTATTTTGTTTTATTTATTTATTTTTAAAAAAAGGAATGTATATTAAAATTAGTAACAATGTTAACACAGAATCTTATGAATAGAAACTTTTGTGATCATGTTCTGCTTTTATTAAGTTATTATTTATTTTTCTTTTTTTATAGAAAATTTATTTATTATTATAATAATATTTGTTGAATAAAGATTATAATTACAGTCAGTATGTCTAAATTGTAAATCTTAAAATTCTCACTAGTTGCTATAATTTTAACATCATATTATTTATTTACGTTTACTACATAAAAAAATGCATACTGTATGTAGCTATGGATAAAACTAATTATATACCAAACCTGTACACGTGAATGTACATAGCTTTTCTCTAATGTGAACCAATTCATGATAATAACGAAATCTGCTATAAAACACTTTTTGCACTGAATATGATTATTCCTGATGAAATAGATTATCATACACTAAAATCATAAATGATAGTATGTATTTAAATGATATTTAAAGATAAAAATAAATTAATGAATAAGCTAATAACTATGTGAGGAAACAGGTTGCCACTCTGCATGCTGGATACTCGATTTTGTAATTTACGTAGTAAATACAGTAAATACTTTTGAATTAATTATCAATTTTACTGCAAAATTTTTTATTTTTCTATATTTTTTTCATTAATTAATTTCGTAAAAACAATAACAATCGCTAGTTATCCAACTCTTAATTACCGTTATAGCCGGTAACAATATCAAAGAAAATATGACTTTAAATTTAAACTCGAAATAAAATATGAAAATGAATTTGAAATACAAATATTTACATATATACAGATTTTTAAAATTTCTAAGAAA
This sequence comes from Oehlia diaphana, assembly GCA_003833135.1. Classification (NCBI taxonomy): domain Eukaryota; kingdom Fungi; phylum Glomeromycota; class Glomeromycetes; order Glomerales; family Glomeraceae; genus Oehlia; species Oehlia diaphana. The sequence goes on along the minus strand of QZLH01000235.1, from coordinate 93,981 downwards.
AATTAATTATTTAATACGAAGTTGAAATCTTTAGTGTTTCAATCCATTACCAGGTTCAACCAAATGAGCCCGGATAATTTTATTTTTTCAGATATCTGGAACTAACCATAATGGTAGTGGCGCAGAAATTTTGATGACCACGAGTCCACGACAATGGAAATCAAACTTATTATCATTATAATCTCTTATAATTTTAATTTGTAATTTTTGTCCTTTATTATGCTTAATTTATATTTATTGTGATACATTTTTGTCCTTTATTATGCTTAATCTATAGTTATTGGTATACATTTATTGTGAACAACTGCTAAAAAAAAATAATTTTTCGAATTTAAAAACTGGTAGCATAATTCAGGTAAAATCCATAAATTCCAGCCAAAATTATACACTTAATTTTACCAATAAAAATTATTTTGATTATCTAAAAAGTTAAGTACTATATAATAAATTTATTAGTAATTGTTTTGGGATTTTGTTGATAAGTTTTCAAATGAAAAAATATTTGCAAAAATTTTCTCATCATTTTATTTATATTAAATAAAAAAAGATTTTTTTATTAAATAAAAATAAAAAATGTTAAAATAGTACTATACGGTACGTTTTTTTCATAAAGATCAAACAAAAAAAAAAATCAATAAAATAATAATTAACGTAATATAATTCCGCCAAGAAATTTGTGTTACCTTAAAAATGAAATTTTGTAATAAACAATTTCTTTTTTTCAATTGTAATTATATATTTTTTTGCCTTAATTAATTTAAAACTACAATAGTGTTTACTAGAATTACATTCATTCACATAATATAATACTGCGGAGAAAAAGACATAATGATAAGCTTATTAATTGATTTACCATTTTAGGTTTGATCTTGTGGCTTGAACTGATTGTGACAATCATCTGTTAAACAATACTTTGGTAAGTTCAAAAGTACTGTAGATGTAAAAAAGCGTATTTATTTCCCGCAAAAAATTATCGACTCCCTTAAAAAGTCTATCTATATTAAATTAGAATTTTCTATATTTCATTTTACTTACTTTTATTTCTCCATATCAAAAAACTATGTATCAAATGATCATTCTAGGATCCATTCTATTGGTATCATTTTATATTTTAAAGCGTTTTCGCAAACCAAAACTCGTAAGCTAATTATCTTATTAATCCTTTTTTTATATTTTATTTTATTCATTATTTTTTTAGAATATGCCACCTCTTGTTCGTTATAAAATTCCAATTATCGGTCATACTTATAGTTATATGTTTAATTCCGAAGAATTCATCAAACAATGCAAAAATGAGGTTAATAAAATAATAAAAAAAATTTTTTTTGGTTTCTTTTTTTTTGCGTCAAATCTATTAACAATTTTAATTTTCGTATTAATTAGTATGGTGAAATCTTTAGTATATATGTATGGGGTGAAGTGAGAACAATCGTCGGTAATACATTTTAATATATATACTGTATATAAATAATGTTTATGTCCAATAAAATATTATATGTACTTTAATAGGAAAAGAATATTCGCAAGAGGTATTATCAAGAGACGATGCGTTTAGTTTTGGGAAAGCATTTATCGAAACAATTCCGCTTGACTTATTACTTAAACATGCGGGTATAATAAATGGTCCAAAATTGCTTAAAGATCATATTCTTTGTAAATTAAACTTTTATTCTGAGCGAATGCAAAAATGTCTTCATTCTGCCACTCAAAAATATATTGATACAAATGTTCAGGATAGTCCAAAAGTTTTTAATAATATGCATCTTTTAATGACTAAAATTATTTCTACTCCTGTTTCAAATATTTTTATTGGTGAAGTAAGTATATATGCGTCCAATACTTATATATATTTTATTAATTTTAAAAAAATTTTTTTATTAAATATTTATTTCCTTTCAAAATTTACTTTTTTTTTTTATAGGAGGAATCGAAACATGATGAAGTTATAACAACATTTGCAGGATTTATAAGTGATTTATTGAAATTTCAAAAAATTCCACCATTACTTAATTTTTATTATCCAGGACTCCTCAACCGCATTCTCGTGAATTCAGGATTTTATAATCCAGCAATTAAACATAGAAATATATTAATTAAATATATTAAAAATCAAGTTTGTAACCGTTTGCAAGGGAAAGCAAAATATGGTGATTCTTGGAAGCGTCCCGATGATTTACTTCAAGATATTATAGAACAAGAAAATATTGATCTTAATAATCATGTTAATTATCCATCATTAGCTGATAAAATACTTGCATTTCTTTTCGCTTCAATTCATACGACATCAAACGTTTGTGCAAATGCTTTAATGGATTTAGCTTCTCGTCTTCAATATATACAAGAATTATATGAAGAACAATTGGAAGTACATAAAGAAGCTGATGAGAATGGTTTGCTTCCATTTGAAACTCTTGATAATATGAAGAAATTAGATAGTTTTATTAGAGAAACTTTAAGATTAACTGGTCATATACTAGCACTTGATCATTCTGTATTAAAAGATTACACTTTCTCTAATGGATTACAATTACCAAAAGATCATACAGTTAAGATTTATGTTGATGATATTTATCAAGATGAATTATTACAAGGTCCAAATCCGAAATCATTTGAACCATTTAGACATGTAGATAAAAATGTTCCTGCGTCAAAAATTAGTAAAAATTTTATACTATTTGGAGGTGGTAAACACGCGTAAGTTTATAAAATAATATTTAATTTACTTTTTTGCAAATATGTTAAAATTAATTTAAATTACTGTATATTATTAAATTATTTAGATGCCCTGGAAGACATTTTGCTATAAACGAAATCAAATTTTTTATGCATAACATTATCTTAAAATATAATATTTGTACGGAGAGTGGTAAAATTGAAGGAAGAAAGATGTACGGTCCAACTGCATACCCAAGTCCTAGTGGAATTATTATCGAAAAGAGGAGAGTTAAGTGAAATTTCGAAAGATGAAATATGCGTTGAATATATAAAATTTATAAAATTTTTTATATTCGATTGTAAGTTATGAAATTTAAAAAATGCGTCAGAAAAAAAAGTTTTTTTGAACTTCTGATTTTAACAATATTGATCCCAAGTTTATTAAAGCATAAAGTGGTTGGAAATGTATTACAGAATTACGCTTCTATTCTTAGTTCTTTTAAAACATATTTGTGAATACCTCTATCACTTTTATATATCAAAAGGAAAGATTCAAACTTTATATTAGCTTCATCAAGCTTTTTACGCTTGATACGCTTATTATGTTTGGTTAAGAAATCATCTAAATTACGGTATGGCCGTTTTTCAACAATTTTACCAGCGGTAACAACGTCAACATCAGGAATAATATTTTAATTTTTGTCAGTTCCGAGAAATTAGATTGATATCTTTGGCAAGATAAAATATAGAACGTAATGAAAAAATGTGACCAAAGTATTCCTTAAAGCTAGTTATTGAAATTTTGTTCACGTAGAATTTATTATCGTAAAAGTCCTAAATTTTAATTGGTTAATTTTATAATAGTTGTTATTCTATATTAAATATTTAATAACAATTTTAATTATCAGTTATTGTATAAAAAATAAAAAAAAATAATTTTGTATGGTAAAGTAAAAAAAAAAAACAAAATTAATAAATCAAGTGACATATTTTAACTTCAATTTTTTTTTAAAATAACCGCCAAAATTATATGTTAATTAAATAAAAATAATTTATTGTATTTATTGTACAAAAAAATCAAAAAATATATTTATTGAAAGTAATTTTATTTTTTTTTTTTTAAAAAAAAAAAATAAAAAAAATGAATTTATTTTTCCTAATATAATTTGTATGAATTTTTCTTGAAACTTTATCATTTGTTGATTAAATAATCATTATACTAAAAAAAAAAAAAAAAAATATCTATTTTTGTTAATAACAAGATTTTCCCCCTATTCCTTTATTTGCATTAACAGCTACATGTTCACCAAGATGCAGTTAAAATTAGGAAAGTCTTAGAAAGACCAAACATGAAAGTTATTAGAAGTCCTATAATTCATCATCAGTATATTGCATTGGAAGTTCAACCAAAACCAATAAGGAAAAAAAACTTTACCAGGCAAGTGTTTAATCTTTTAGATAATCATGAAAGAGGAGAACGAGTAATTATATTTTCCGCTACCATTCAACATTGTATTGATATTACTGATGAATTGCGAAAAGTATTTGTCCCTTCTATTGTAGCTATGTATCATGGAAAGATGTCTAATGCGTGGAAAAATGGAATAATTAAAATAATGTCAGCAACATCTGCATTTGGAATGGGAATAAATGCGATGTTACTTTAATAATACATACCACTTTACCTTTATTAAATGAACAATAATATGTACAAGAAATTGGGCGTGTTGGTTGTTTAGCCCAAGGATCAAAAGCCATAATGTTCTATTCAAGTGGAGACATTCGTACTTTATTAGCAATTATTGGTGGAAGACAGGAAAAGTAAGTAAATCCAATACTAAAAAATATTGGTTTGTCAAATTATGAGAAAATGTATCATTTATAAGATACCAACGTCACAACGTGACCCTAAATATAAAAAAGAGAAAAATTATGTTAATGGCATTGTATGCAGATTCCATTTATGAATGCCGTCAGTAACTTACATACCAATCGTTCCAATGGTTATACGATCCTCCAATTTTACAATGTATGATTTGTGATAATTGTTTGCGCCGAGAAAAGGATACACCGTCAATATATGACGCACAGCCTGAAAGCTGTGCGAATGATACGAATAATTATTTTGGGGTTCTGATATGCTGTAATAAAAACATAACATGCATTATATTACACGATAAGACATAATTGATTTTTTCTATAATAACAAAAATAACAATGTCAACCAAAAAAAAAATCTGAATAAATTATCTTTATATTCAGAAGCTCGTATTCAAACTAGGTTACGGCCACAAAGTTGGTATGTACAGTACCTGCTTGATTGGTTAATTACTGAAGAAATTATATACCAATTTATTGAACTACGTTCAGATTCCTCAATATTGACTTTATATGTAGAATAGAAGGAGTTAATGAAAATGGCGAAGATTTGATTTTAGCAAAAAATTGGAATTTGTATATAAAATAATAATGAACAAAAGGTTTGTAAAATAAAATTATAAATATTTTATTTAAATTAATAATTATCTTTATCGAAATGATAAATTTTTATAAAAAAATAATTATTTAAACGGGTTACACGATCATCAACTAAATATCAACAAAAAGACCCTACCCTTAGTAAGAACCTTCTGATTTTAATTTTCTTCATATCAAGACCATATTCAACCGCTTTAATTTTGTAATAAATTTATTTAGATTTTATCAATAAACAAAAATTACAATGTCAATATACGATTACCTCCTCTGAGAATGGCAGCCGCTGGTTGGGATGGTACGGAAATATTAATGTTCTTGACTTTACTCGAAAATTCTTCTCTAATTCTTTTTTGTAAATACTTAGATTCACTAAAACCTCCGATCAAGAACATAGCAGAAATGGGACCACTATTATTAAGTTGTTCATATATTAATTTAATAATCTTGTTAATTACAGGATCAAACATTCTTTTAACATCTTCAAATTTAAGTTCTATGATCCATTTATCTTCTTCCAATTGTTCTAATCTATCACCCGTGACATATTGTTTTATAATTGGACAAACATCATCTAAATCCAATTCGAAAGATATATACTCTTCCTTATTCCCTGTAAACACCTTCTTTACATTTTTTAAAAATTCCTGAACCACATATTGTAGTTTATCGTAATGATTTTCGTGAAGCAATGTCAAAACCGTAGGTCCTATTTTCCTTGCAATAAAAGCAAGAAATCCTTCGTCAACATAAACTCCTCCACAAAATCCACTTGCTCTAATTGTTTTTTCTCTCAATTTATCATTTTCCATTAACTGCCATGTGGCTAAATCCACTGTGCTATTTCCGCAATCAACAATTAAGAAGTTGGCTAAATCAAAATTTATCAAATTTATTAGTAATTATTTCATACTCTGAAATAAGCATTAGAAAAATTAAATATACATACTTCCCACGATACCTAAAATGTGCTCCTTTAGCACATTCATGCAATATACAGCTTTTTTTTTTTTTTGAAAGATAAACGTTAGACAAATTCCAAATAATAATTTGTAGTTGAACTTGATATTACTTACCAGCTGCCTCAGCTATTAAAACCAAAATGAAAAAGTTTATTGATAATTTATAAATTAAAATCGGATATGAGACGTAAAACATTGAAATATAAACTCACGTTCAGTAATAAATTGTAATTTTTCAGAACTTTTTACGTTAATTAAACCCGCTTCATAAATACATTCCCTCATTATTGCCTTCGCTTGATCGGAGAATTCTGCGGGAACTGTTAATATGATCAAAACTTGTTCCATGAATCTTATATGCGGCCATCCAGTTGCTATTGTCTCCTTGATTAACTTTTTATAAAGTAAAGAAATCCAATAAAAATGAAAAAAAAAATTTCAATAACAAAAAAGATCATACTTAAATAAATACAAAAATGCTTACTTTTCCCATACATTTCAAGTAATCAGTGATGGCTTTCTTATAATTTATGCCTTTAGGCAGAAAAGGTTTCTCATTATCAGGAATATTATATAAATGTAATTTAAAACACTCAACCACAAACTGATTTTTTGACTTTCTTCCACTTTTTTTTGGTTTTTCAAAACCCCATTCTTCGACAAATTGAAATTTTTTATCATACCGTAATGTTGTATTTGTTCTTAATGGACCGATTTTGTCGGGCCAAGTATCATTCGTAATAATTTCAGTATTTAATCTATGTGCATATGCAAATCCCTAAAAATTTTGCGATGATTTAATGAAAATTCAATAGTTTAAAATAAGAAGATTAAATAAAATAACTTACAGAATATGTTGTTCCAAAATCTTTTGGTTTGAATAAATGAATTTTTTTAGCAATGATTTTCTAAATAATAGTAGTATTTAAAAAATGAATTTAGATAATTACTGTACCAATGGATACTACGACACAAACATCATCCATTTATGGAAAAAGAGTCCAGAGAATTCTATCAAAGGAAAAAAAAAGCAAGAAACGAAAAATAGTTCAACGAATTCTATCAGAGAAAAAGGAAAAACAGAAATGAAAAAAGTCCGAGTAGATAAATAAATAAATACGAATATGTTAAGATCTGATTCGTTCTCGTCACGTTACCCTATATTAACGTTTTTGTCTCTGTGTTATATAAACAAAGTTATCAGGTGATGTACTACAACAAATAGCTAAATAATTGATATTTTTTTTATCGTCTAAATATCACCAAATTAAATCTTTTAATTTTACAGTTTAGTTATACTTTATCGTCGAGTAAAAACAGACAATAACTTTTTCCTGTTTGGTAATCTGTTGTACTCTTTAAAATACTGTATTACAATTTTTTTTAAATTAAAGTGACCATGGTAAATGATCATCGCAACGTATACTCTTTTTTGATTTTGATCTACACAAGAGATGGGAGAGCTTGGCATGCTTTTAAAAGATCTTTTAAGTGAAAGTTACTGTAAAAAAAAAAAAAATGATTTATAAATATGCAAATTGTTGATCTCTCTTTTATAAATAAGTTTCGTTAAAATAAATTTTTTAAATCTAGCTTTTTCTTAAATAAAATGAATAAACAAATGATGTTTTCTATTTAAAATGAATAAATTAAGTATAGATAAATGGCAGATTTCGGTTTATTATAAGTTAAAATAGTAAAATAGTAAAAATTTAAGGGAATTGCTAAACATCACCTGGGTGATTGTCGCCTGAGGTTTTTTTTCAAATATGTCACATGATGTACAAGATCGGCTGACAGCTGATTTTTTTAACAGCTAATTTTTTGATCGGCTAAAAAAAAATTTTTTTGCATATTTATTCAAAATAATCTTATCTAATGAAATTTTATTTGCAAATATTAAGATTTAAGTCACACATTTACGATTTTAAAGAAAAAAATCACTGTATTTTTAATGAAGTGATACAAATAAAAGAAACAATAACAATAAATAAAAAGATAAGTAAACTACAATGATCAAGGAGAAAGATGCTAAGAGTAATGGAAAAATGTCAAAATTGACATTTTTTATTTAGAAAAATTGTTTTTTTAATTTAAAACGTCTAATTTGACATTTTTAATTGAGATAAATAAAAAAGTATTTTTTCTTTTAATTAAAAACATCAATTTTGACGTTTTTAATTATTAATTAAAATAAGTAAAGAAAAACAATGTTTTTTAATTTAAACACTGAACTTTGCGTTTTTTAAAGAATTTATTTCAGATCAAATGGGTCAGGTGACCCCCATAATTTTATATGCTAATTAACCCATCAGTTATATAATGAACCCATCAACTGAGCTTAAATATTAATTGGCTTGATTTTTCCAATCAGCCGATATGTTTTTTCTAAAAAATATGTTATAATGGTGTCAATAAGTTCAACTTAACTTGCAACGAAAGTGGCACAGGAGGGAAAATATGTTTCTTGATTGAAGATTTTCGGTGGAATATTTTTTTTTGATGGAGAATTTCATTTAGAACTTTTAAAATTTATTGGAAAAGTTATTATTAAATTTTACAATTTTAATAAATTTATAGATAAAATCAATCATTAATTATTCTTAATATACCGTACGGTTCCGAAATTACGCAACCATTTTTTGCACTTAATTCTGGCCAAAGTCCTCATAATTCCGGCCAAAATCGGCTTAATGCGGGCCAGGGTTACTTATTTTCGGGGGTTGCTTAATTTCGGAACCGTACGGTATTTAAATAATATAATTTATATTATTCTAAATATAACCAATCATATTGTAAACAAACAATTGTGAAGGAAAATTTCGAACATAAATTTATTAAGAAATCACGCAGATATTTGTTGATTGTTATTATCGTTTGCTGTTATCAACGACTTTCATTATTAGTTCATAGCAATTTCGTATTAATATTTTCTTTATAATTTCATAACATATAGTCATTCTTTATAATCTTGTTATAACGGTGACCTCTAGTATTAAATAACCATTAATTTTATTAGCATGCATATCTGATATCTGATATTGTAAAATTTACATAATAAATTGCTTAAATGTAAAACAATCTTCTACAAAAAGTTCCTTTGTAGCATGATATGTCTGCGCCTGATTTAGATTAGAATAATTTGATTGGCTATCAAATTCATGTGTATATTCCTATTTTTGCTATAAATAGATAATGCTAACGAAAAAAAGTTTAATTAGACTTTTGCAATTATTGAGTTATCTGGTTACCTTTTTTTTTTTATTGTTATTATTTTTATTGTAATTTTTTTTGGTTATCGGTAAATTTTTTATTATAATAAAACAAAATATAAAATGTGATGTAGTACAAAACAAAAAGCTTGGATCATTTGTGACGTTTAACTCTGTGAATCCAGTAGACATTATGATGAAAGAAATATTTAATAATACGAAATTGATGTAATAGTTTTCAACAAAGGCTTATAATATAAATAAGTTAAATTTGATTAATAATATGTAGAAAATGTTTTTTATGCGAATCCGTTATTGTGCAATAGCAGATTACATTCCAATCATCAAGAGAGCGATCGCCACTGAACTAGTGCGTGCAAACTCTTATTTGTTCCCTTAACTACTTATTTTCTAAACAACATTGATGAAACCGAATATCCAATATTGTTTAATGATATGACATCAAATTATTGTGATTAAATTTATACTTTAAATTACAAATCAGAATGAGCTTTAATTTCTAATTTCTACATACATCAGACGATAGTCATTTATTGAACTTTTATAATTATAAAATAATATGCCAAAATACTAAACTCGAAATATAATAATTATAATATGATATTATGTACCGATGCACGTAATGTAGTAATGTACGTAGTATGATATTCAGCGTAGAATTACTAATTGTATTACCGGTAAGACGGTAACTATATTACTTTATACATTTCAGCATCATTGTTCAATATTACTGATTTATATTACTGCTTTTAATATAAAAAGTTTACCAATAAAGGGACAAAGCGGTTCTGTATCACGTGATCATAGTTAATATTTGTCAAGTCTATTATTCACTTTTCCGTTTTTATTAAGTATTCTGGAGAACAAAATCATTCTTAAACATGATGTTTAATGAAACTGTTCAAAGACAAAGAGTGCCTTCCCTGCAACCTTAGTAATAAGCATTATTCACAAATTTGCATATAATAGTTCAAAGCAAATTTTAAAAAGATCATAAATTCATACTGCAATCCACATGAATTATAGAATTTTTTCAATTTTATTGTATTACAAAAAAAATATTTAATGATAATTAAAAAAAATAATAATAAACAAATAAATACCAATTTTATCAATTTTAAAGATCTAAATACTATTACCATATCAGATATTTTAACCCATGCAAATATAGTCATTACTGCAGAAAAAACAAGAACCCAAGTTTTATTAAACATAATAAATAACAATAAGCTTTCACCAAAGCCCTTTTTAATTTATTTTATTTATTTTGAGCATACTGATATCCTTGCCTAGCAGATTTCTCATACCAATAATTTGCTATATTTAACATTCTTTTTAATGCCTTTTCTATATTCATACATTAAAGCAAGATTGTATTGGGCTAAATAAATTTGCTGCTTTTTGATATAGTTCAAATGCCTTTTGTCTATCATTAAGTTCCAATACCTTTTTCATAATTTTATTTATACCATACCGTCTTATGTATTGTACCTATTATTAGAAAAAAAAAAATTTTAAAATAAATTCTCTATAGCGATCTATTGGCATTATTAAAAAAAAAATCAGAAATTTTTATTTACACAATACCTGTCTTATGTATTATACTAATCTATTGTTATTATCAGAAAAAAAATTTAAAAAAAAATGAAACTCTCGCCGCTTGCCGTAATATTATGTCCAATCTTAAACAAAGCATTGTTTATTAATATTTATTGATTTTTTTTTCTTTGTAAAAATAAAATTTTGTTGAATACTCGAATCTAAACTTTAGCTATTACCATCGAAATGTTAACTTTTTTTTTATTATTATAATAGAACAACATCAAAAAATTTTGAATAATTTAAATAGTATACTAAATCAATATACGGTTTTTATACATTTAATAATTTGAATAAATTTATTAAAATTATTTAAATTACAAACTAAGAATTTTGTAAAACATTTACTACTCTAATATTAGTGTTTAAATAATCCATGATAAATAAATAAATAATAAATGATAATAATTTAAAATATAAAAAAAAATGTTAATTTGATTTATCAAAAGACAATTTAAAATCCATCTAAAGATAAAAAATAGATTAATTTATTTGCTTTATAAAGAAAATTATTTTTTTCTACTTTATTTTAAGAGCTTACCATCTGGAATTTCCAGTTCATCTTGTTCTTCTGAATGAAAGTTTGGATTATTATATGCTTCGTCATCATCTGTAATAGATAAGTAAATAGAATTAAAATAGTATTAAAATCATTCGTTATTACGTAAAATTTTCACCTACCATCGACATATTTTTGAGTTTTTTCTTTTTCGTCATCTAAATTTTAAATAAAAGTCGCGTTTAATAAATTAAATTGATATAGTAACTTTATTTGTTAACTTACTATTTGACTTTATTTGCAACTTTTTAAATAATTTAGATAATTTTTTATTACTATCTAAAAATTAAGATATAGAATTAATATATAAATCGATCTCGATTTGACAATAATTAAAATATATTACCTCTAAAAATAGTAATTATTTTTGATGATTTGCTACTATTCTGCTCATCTGATTTATTAAAGTCGTCAACTAAAAAAAAATTAATTATTAAGCATCATTATATGATAATTCAACGCTATAATGTTATTAAATACTTACTATTGTTAGGAATGTTAAAATCATACAATTTACTATGAAATGCTAATTAGCAGTAAAATAAAGTATTTAAAACCAAATTATTACATTAACTAAAAATGGTAGAAATTATTATTTATACAGTTATACCTTCTTGTTCTTCTATTATAATAAAAAGATAACATTAATAATATATTTTAAATAAATATATTCATTAATAAAATATTATAAACTTATACCTTCTGTTGCATTTCTCGGTTCAGGTAGATTTTCAAAGTTGTGAATTTTACTTGTAGATAATCTGCTACTCGTATAATTTTCTTCTACTTTATTCATTTCCAAATTATCTATTTCTGATTTGAATAATTCATCCGGCATATTTTGATAAAATAAATTAATTTCTCTTATTTTACCCCGAAGTGTAACAGTATCGGGTCTTTTAA
>QZLH01000235.1:33998-80830 GCA_003833135.1 Oehlia diaphana | reverse complement strand
TGTTGAACATTTATCAGCAGGTCCACAAAATCCAAGATCACTAATACGCCAAGTATTATTTAATACAGAATATAATATATTTCCAGAATGTAAATCTCTATGCATAGCTTTCTCTTCATGAATATAATAAAGTGCAAGAGTTATTTCATCAACAATTTTCATTCTATCTTTCCATGTAAGTTTATTATGACTTTGTTGTAAATATTTTCTTAAATCTATATCCATTTCCTCTATTGCAAGCATATAATTTCCATTTGATGGATTTTGCGTTAAACCATAACATTGAACAACATCCGCCCATTTATTACTTATAGTTAAATGTGATTTAGCCTAAAAGACAATAATTTGTAAAAATACTAGATAGTTCTAATACAAAAATTACAACAATTTTATAAAATATGGAATACAATAATACAAACCTCTTCAAACCAACTTTGATTTGCACTTTCAACATTTTCTAATTTTTTTAATATTACTTTGAGATTTCCAAGTCTTGTTAAATTTTTTTTTTCAGAATCCCATTCTTCATACGCTCCGTCAATCCAATCTGCAGTATAAATTTCAGAAAATCCACCTTTTGTTAAATATTTAATATTTTCTAAATTACTATATGGGATCCATTCAACAATATTATACGGCATGAGTGATTCCATTTGACATTTCTGTATTAAATTATCAATATCATCATTTCCAGATGTCCAATTTGAAAAATCTTCTTTTAAATAATTTCGAACACAATATTCACAATATAATGTGGCTAAACATTCTTGCTTACAATTTTCACAAATTCTTTTTGTTCCTGAATTAAAATTAACTTTATTTCGATCATAATCTCTAGTTATCCATCTTATTGCATAAGTTTTTTCATCATTTGTAAGAATTTTATCAGCAAGGACTGTTTGTTTTTGAAATTCAAATCGTTTGTGTATATCATTGTAAATATTAGTATCTGTTAACAGTGTTACTCTACTCATTGTTGCACCAATTAATTCATATCGAAGGGTGGACATAATGTAATCAATAAGAAAGAAAGAATGAATTATTTTAAAATTTAAGTTCCATTCACTTGATAAATTAGTAAATGCAGTAAATGCAAATTGTTGATCATAAATTTTGTTAAACTTGAGACGTAATATTTTACGCCTCATAACCAAAAAAGGAAAAATATTACTACCATTTCGTTTAACAAATTTGATTGTCATACTTAATAATAAACAAAAATCAATGATTGTTATTCAATTTGTAATATCACAAAATAAAAAAAATAAAATAACAATTATTAAGTAATTATATTCCAAAATTTTACTTGGGATTATTTTCATTTCTAATTATTAAATTAAATTATATTACAATAAATTTAGTAAAAAAAAACAAAAAATTTTTTTACAAAGTGTTTAATTTTATTATAATAGAAGAATATATATAATATTAGGACCTAATTTTGTAATAAATAAACTTACCATATAATTTTCCAGTTAAGTCAAATTAAAAGTGATTTATTGTAAGATTTTTTAATATTCATCTAAAATCTTTTTAATTAATTTAACGAAAAATTTTTTTTTATAAAGTTTATGGAAATTTTTTAATAAATCCATTTGAATTTTTTGATATGGATTTTTGTTTGAGAAAACTAATGTGACAGAAAAATTTACAAAATTAATTTATTGTTGAAAAAGGTGCTTAATTGAAAAATCTTAAAATATTAATAATTTTGGTAAACCTGAAATCGGCGGAATATATATAGTTTATGAATCTAAAAATGGAGTTGGAAATTTTTTTTAGGACGGAACAAAAGGTGGAAGAGTTCAAAAAAGTATGTAGAGTTTACATTTTTAACGCATTTCGAAATCACGAAATGCTTATTCACTCCTTTACAAACACGTTGATATAAAATTTTTACGTTAGTGTATACGTTGCCAAAAGTGTAAACCCAAAAAAAGTAACAGAGGTTTAGGAATACAAAAAAAGACGACTATTAGCTTTATTTTGAGGATTTTTTGCTCTTTGGATTTTTTCGGTCTTTTGGAATTTTCGTTGCCTTGTTCTTTAGTAATATTTAAAATAATTTTTGCAACATCATCTTAAATCCAAAATCAGCCCATTCATTTGAATTATCAGTAACTTTAATTTCAGAGTTATTAGACATTGTTTAATAAAGTAAAAGTATATAAAAAATTTTTCACCGCAGGATTAAATTTTTATTTATTTATTGTGCTTTTAATAAAATCTGCATAACGTTACATTTTTTCATTGCATATTACAGCCACACTTATCTAATTATGAAATTTACTTTTTTAGTTAGTGTATTAATTTATTTATAGAAGTGATACATTCGGAACTCTTACTGCTGATCCCTCCGACCAAAATTTTAGAGGAAGGAAAAAGTGTTTTAAAGGAAAATTTATTAAGTAAACAAACGATAATAACATGAAAAATGGAGTCAGCGTACAATTTTACATATAAGTTCTTAAAAGATAGTAAAAACTTTATATTAGAAAATATTCGAAATACGACCCGCAGAGATATAACGACGAACGGAGTAGAAGATAGTTTTATAGAGCCAATACGAAAGTCTACAGCAGGACTGCAAAGAACAACTACAAAAACGTCATTAATAAGTTGTGCCAGATCGTTCTTTGAGATATATTGAAAGACTTTCGAGCGACTGTGAGAATGGCTGCGACAGGCACGTGAAGAGATTAAGCACGAATAACAAGGCAGAATTATGATGCAATAGATGGACTTAAAAGAGCTTTATAGGGAAAGACAAAAGGTGGATAAGTTGAAACCATTATAATGAACATTATCGCTGTTTTCGATTTGATCTGAAAATAATAAAATACCGAAAACACTTGCATCACATGTTGATCAACAATGATCAGCCAATGAAATTTAAACACAATAATTTACCAAGTAAAAAAAACGTTCAAAAGAAAAAATTTTATTATTATGCCTTTACAACTTTACAATGATTAGAAAATTTCACTAATCATTTAAAAACAATAATCAGTTACTATTTTAATAAAAAATCAAATTACAGATAATTGAAATATTACAAAGTTTATATAATTATGACGATTTTTTTTTTTAAAAAAAAAAAAATCAAAATCTAAGTGTTCTGTAATTCAAATGATTCTTTAATTTTTAAAAGAAAAAACAAATCTTTTTCTAATCACAATCCAAAAATTGCTCTAACACAAGTACCCAATTTATTTATAAGCAACTACTGTGAAAAATAACCTAAAAGACATAATAAATAACAATTACAGTATATATATAAAAGATAAAAAAAACATTACATATAAGAAAAAATATAAAAAAAAAATTTATTTTTTCTTTAAAAAAAAGAAATAAAAAAAAGGAAATAATAATAAATAAGCTGTGGCTGTTCATACAGTGCTAAGGAGGATGGCGAAGTGAAATAATTAAAAAAAAAGTTTTAACTAACTTATACTTGCCGTCGGAATTAATTACGGCATATGAAGCTCATAATGCCCGAAATGAAAGATAGGACTGAAAAATTGAGAGTTGTAATAATAATTATGCAAGGAATAAGAAGGATATGAGGATATGAGGATATAAATTTAATAAAAAACACTTTTTATTGATAAATGTATTTTGTTCAAGTGTCAATAGTTATTTTATCATTCAATTTATCCTTTCAAAAGCCTGGATTATTGTTGATTAATAATACTGTATAGGACTAAGAGAGATAGCAGAATTTTACTGATATAAAGAGTATTAAGAATATTGTGTTTCATTCTAATAAAAGTTCTGCATTGTGCCACATATAGGATAACACAAACACGATTTTCTATTCTATTTAAATGAACAGGCTAATAATACTCCTATTATGGAAAAATTAAATGTACAAAATTATAAATATACAACCTACAGCTTATTTTTTTCTCACGGATATATTAATATAATATTGTCTGGAGTTTCTCCTCATATTTAAACTTGAAACTATATATTATTATACTTTAGAAGAAAGAAATTTAAACTCTAATATTCTCTAAACTGTCGTTTCAAGATGTATTCCATTAATAATCTTCCTAAAAAATGTTATGCATGCTCTTCTTGCTCCTAAAGTAATCATACAAATATCTGTGCTATTTGTGAGCACTTTGAAGGACAACGCGAACAAGCATATTTAATTAATATTTTACAATCCAATATAGCTTAAAAATCCAGGGCAATTTCTTGATAAACAAAAAAATTTTTTAAACAGTTTGCTGATTTACTATTAGACTTTGAGAATATGAAACAAGAAATAATTCTGTAAACTCTTTATCCCTCAATGAAAGAAGTATTTATAATCTAGATGTTAAGAATATTGGATCTAATTCTGGTATAAATAGATCAGAATCCCTTACATTAAAAGTTGTAATGTTCCCATATATTCATAATAACAAAGATTATTGTTATTATTGAAACCAGACTGTGAGTATATTATTTTTTCTAAATATAATCTTCAAATCTTTTATTAAATAAATTTATTAACCCATTGCTATCTATTTATTAGAATAAGTTAAAATTTTTTACTGATCTTGGTCTAATTAAAACAGTGACTTTTAATAAAAATTCACCAGCTGAAGAAGTTGAAATAGGGCTACAACTCAACGCAAAAGGCTGTATATTGGGCCAATGAATAAATACTCCATTACAAAATGAACATACATCATTGAATCCCAATTTTAACAAATTATAGAATACGTTCAGAAGTATTAGATTTACCAATTAATTTTCAATACACGGACTCATATATATCAATAATATCTCAAATTCTTATAGTATTAATACTAATATTGACAATAGAACAGTGAATAAATTCAGATATGGATTACTGAGTAGATATAATATTATTCAACTTGATAACTTGATACGACATTTATTTAAATTAAAAGTATGGACTCTTGCGTATGAGTTGGAAAATGAGTATGACGAATGAGAAGCTCTTACGCAAGACCAATAAATTCTTGAATGAAAAGTATGTAAATAATATGTAATTTTGGATTATTTAATCAATAAAATAAATAATTTCTAATTTTAAACAAATCATTTACTGGTGGCATCTTTTAGAGAGCTAGCTGCAACAAATTAAATCACAAGATCTTTTGGTGGGAAGTTATTTAGATGATGATGAGGTTTGTTTGATACAACAAAATGTAACGCTAATTGAATGGGCAATATACTATGCATGGACCATCGGAAAATTGCTGTTTTGGTCATGGATCCATTTAGGATCTTGAATTCACCCTCAATATGCAATTTATGGAATGTATTTAGTAATGCTCAAATATTTTGCATAATTATATTCTATATTTGTATTAACTTATAAATTATATTAAGGAAACTCGTAGAAATGAATGGCAAGAAGATATAAAACACTGGATAGAATTTCATGGCATTGATGTAGGTATAATTTCAATTTTACAATTAATTATTGATAATTCTTATAGTTAAAGATCAACAATTTGATGAAATCTTCTTGTATGATGATATAACTTTAGTAAACTTCATTATTGAATATGAAATTATTACAAAGCACTAAAAAAATCTCGAATTATTAAAAGAAGAATTTAATACTAGTGATCTTTAGAGGTAGTATACTTTGAAAAAATTGCAATATTTAAATATTTTAAACTAATCACTTTAATATTTATTATATTATTACTTAGGATTTCAAATTATATAGCTGATCACGCATTGAAAAGAATTGCATCTAAGCTTGGATAGTTAATCAATTTGTTATTTGACAAATTGAAATTACCATAGCAGAAATACATTTACAAATATCATCTTGACGTCAAACTTTCAATTGGTTAAAGCAATGGATTCGCTTGCAACCAATAAAAATTTCTGAAATCTTCTCTAGATTTATTACAGGAATAACTAGAATCCCTCCTTCCGAAAATATAAACTGTATGTATATATAAGTTATTATTAATATTTACCAGAACATGTGCATGTCGTTTAACGTTAAATAACAGAAAGATGAATGACTTTTATATCTTTTATAATGATTTAAAACTAATCATGAAGAGTTTAATGGAACTGCATAGTGCATATAACAGAATATATTCATCAATTTCTAATACATCTTTCAATAATGAAGTAATTTCAGCTATTAATAATACTAGATCGCTGATAAGAATAGAATAGGGGTGAAATTCCAACTTATGCTATGTGATCTAATTTATTTAAAATGTAATGTGGACCATTTGTGACGTCATTATTATGAATTTATGTCCAAGATTTACTTAATTTCGATAGATATGAAATAATCGTATATCACACTTTATTTAGAGTTAATACAGATACAAAATTGAGGATTTTTTATATAATTGTATGATTATAATCAAATCATACATCGTACAAATATCTTATATTTTAATATATAAACAAAATATTTTATGCAATAATTGTATGGTTTACATACGAACTTGTATGAAAAATTATGAAATTGTAGACGATATATTATTCATAGGGAAAGAAATATTTAATAATACGAAATTGTTGTAATAAGACTTATAATATAAGTATGGTTAAATTCATCTTTTAAATTTTTACTAATTATAATAACGTGAAAATATTGATCAAAAGTGTGTAGAATAGTGTGTAGAAATGTTTTTATGCGAACCTGAAGCAATGATTTTAAATCAATATAGAAACTAAAGCAATCATTATTCGACAAGACATTTTGTATCACTTTACATTGAAAAATATTACATTCCGATTAATAATGTCATAATTAAAGATATTGTACACCAACGCACATATGTAACGCATGTAGTATAATATTCAGCGTAGAATTACTGATTGTATTAACTATATTCCTTTATATATTTTATTATTCATAAAAACTTTCAGTTTGATAATAACCACCTGTTATAAAGGAATTGAAGAATTTTTTATTCATATAACTGATAATTAAATATAGGTCCACATTGTTCAATATTGCTCCTTTTGATATAAAAAGTTCACCAATAAAAAATCCAAACTATTTTTATGAAACAAATTGAAAAGAATGATATTAAAACACATGTTTGCTTGAAATAACTATTGTAAAAGCGAAACTTTTAAACTAATAAATCAAATAAAATTTTTGGATTACAAAAATCAATGCAATATACAGTAGATATTAGAAATTATTAGTATGAAATAATATCATGCACATTTATCATTAAGAGTAGTGTTTGGATCCGAAGCGGTTTTATCCGGTTTTTATCCGGTATCCGTTTCGGTTAATTCAGGATGGAACTATCAGAATTACCAATTTTTTGATTCATAATATATTAAATATTCTGGTCGAAATTATAGTCTATTCAGAGCTGAGATTTACAATCTTTTTTCGGCAATAATCTCATTTAAAATATTTAAGATTTTATCCGGATCAAAACACTAATTAAGAGCTATAATTTTTTTCAAAACAAAATCATTTTTTTCAGAATTTGAAGTAATCATATTTTACTAATTTGCAAAATAGAAGTTTGACTTACCTTGTACTTTTTTGATTTCAACTTGAATAGTAACGTTCTATAATTGATTAATAATAAAAATTATATTATATTTTAAAAGTTGAAGCCCAATACTATCATGATAAAATTACGTATCAGTAGAACTGTCCATTTTGTCCATTTTTAATTTTTATTTTTTTTGTATATAGATAGTCACAAAATATTTGTTTATTATCCAATACGGGTTTAAACCAATGGACCATTATGACGTAACTGTGATGATCCATTAGAAGAAATATAATAATACGAACAAGTGTCACATTCATGGGGTGAAACCTTTATTCTCTTAGTTGTAGGTTCTTCACCCGAAAGTTTATCCATGGTATAAAATTTGAGAATTGGGTAACTGAAAAAATTATGATTTTACAATTTTGAAAATTTGGTTGACTAAAATAGCTTTTTTAATAAGATTTAGAAATATCCGAAATAACATAAATAACATACCGTAATTTAAATAAATTCGGAGATTTTGAAAGTGACCTAAATGAATATGTTAAACGAAACATGGACGTTTTCAATGAAGCGTAGTTTTTTTTTCACTCTGTTTAAATTACCTTAATTAGACTTGAAGGAAATAAAAAAAGTAAAAGAAGAAAAGAAACCATATATATTCAAAAATTGTATTCATAAACGTAACACGATGATCAATGAGCCTGTCCCTATTTGGCTACCAGAGGGATTTTCCAGAATATTCTTTTCTGAGATTAGTTCCTTAATGATTTATACGCATGCAGTTTATTCTTGAAATTTGGTTTAATTGAAATAAAATAATGAAATAAATGATTATTTTACATTAATTAATAAGGAAATAAATCAATGAAACAAGAATCGTTCAGATAAATGAAATAAGAATCGCGCATAAAATTAAAGAATCGTCTAAAAAGAAATGAAGGCTCGCCTTAAAAAGAAAAAATAAAAAAAGAAAGAAAAGCTCTTGAGATGTTCTCACAAAAATTAGCCGTCAAATTATCCGACCGAAAATTATATTTTATTATCATATTATAACAATATAATGGATATCTTTAGTTGAAAATATTTTTATTAATTATCTGATTATCTCTGTTATATCTGATTATCTTGTTATGAAGAACGCGTAAACGCGTAAAACCGTGTATAAATTATTACGTGATGATATTTTTGGATAGATTGATCAATTTGATCAGTAAGTACTGTAATGAGTCATTGCAAATTTTAAATAATGACTCATGATGTATTATTGTATATACTCACTTTTACATGTCATGACTAATTTATGGAAAAGTTTGTATAACCGAAAAAGATATAAAAATCCAATATTTTTTTGTTGAATTTTCTTATTCTCTCTCTTAATTAGAAACTTTAGAAATTGAACTTTTTTTAAAAATATACTTCTAAACCTTCAGAAACCTTTTTATAAACTTATATATTTCAAACCAGGAGAAAGTAATATGAAAAGGAGATGAAAATATAATACGTACAAATAAAATGCAGAAGTAGAACTCGCAAAAGGTTGAGAGAGTCATTCCTAAAAATAAAGAAAGTTTACATATACAATATTAAAGGTATGTCAAACTGTTTTTGTGAAGCTAAAGAGAGTGGGCTTTGCCTGCATTACTCTTGTTTCTGGTGAAGGTGAACAAGTGGATGCAATGATACGTGACAAACCTGGCTGAGATATGAATAAGATCTTCTCAGTGTTGAGGTCTGCTATTCCACAATGAGGAATAGTTATGTACCTTCCTCAACATCAATTTTTTTGATATTCATGCAATTGATTTGTTCTCATTGAGTACTTTTGGATTCAGTGAACTGGAAGCGCTTCATGGCCACAGTTTTACTGTGAACGTCCTTCTCTGTTTTCAGAATTTCTGGATGATAACAAATCTCTGTGTGCCCAGGAGAGATGTCAGCAGTGAAAGGACACAATAATCTAAAGCTGTGTTTTTGTAAGTTCCTTTCAAACAGATTCTTGTAGCTTTACCTTTTATTGTGCAGTTTTCAGGGCCGGATGGTGAAAATATCGACACTAATATATAGGAAGAAGATCCGAACTGTTTTCGTTATGAAACTTGATACTTTAGAAGGATACTGCCTCACGTCACTACCAGATAGTGGGACAAAATTCTTAAGTAGAGTACTTAGCGAAAGCTAACCATCCCTTTTAATTTTTAGAATTGTGATGAACACTTTCGTTGTTGCTGTAATTGATAGAGAAGTCCTGTACCATCTGAAACGTCAGGAATCAAGTGAGCCAAGTGATCAAGTGACCAAAGCAATCAAATATGTCAAAGATATCGGTTAGTCAAAGTGGAGTTGATCTATGCAATTGTCATCGGGCACTGTATTGGAGGTTACAAAATCAGAAAGCGGTGATCTTACAGTGTATTTCTCAAAAAATTGGATGTGTATTTTCATTTGTTTTCATAAGTTTCATCTATTACTCCTTTAAAGTAACGAATCAACTTTAATATTATATATAGTTTAAAACGCGCTTTCACATGGCACTACTTGTGGCACTATTAATTACCATCTTTAAAATTTGTTTTCTTTTTGGAAACTTCTAAAATACAATAACCAATTATATTGCTTTTTTAAAGAAATTGCGAATAGTGAAGTACGCCATGATTACGCAATTCTGAAGTGTAATTAGTCTGAAGTGTAACGAAGGACTACATACAGTATTTCTACGCAAATATTATAGACTAATAAATATTTTTTTGGCTATAAAGTACTGTAATTTAAAAAATGTAGGATGTTCACTTCATTTTTAAATAAAATTTCAGTTGCGTTTGAATAAGACAATTAATTAATACTTGAGTTTATTACACTAAATGTCCTTGTTGTCCTTCTGGCGCGTGACGATGTACAACAATAAAACTTGCGTTCCTAGTTTTTACATTAATTAAAATTCGAACTTAAATTCACTTATAGCGCTAGGTATAGAATTTCATGTCTCATTATTTTATATAATTCATATAAATTATAAAAAAAAAAAAAACTGCAGGTAATCACGGGACTCTCTATAACAACTATGCGATACGGCTGACGGCCGATTTTTTTAATTTAGCTAATTTTTGATCAGCTAAACTTAAAATTTTATCGCAAAAGATATTTTAAAAAAAAATTTTTTTGCAAATATATTTAACCAAAATATCTTATCTAATGAAATTTTATTACATATTTACGATTTTTAAAAAAAAATCACCGTATTTTTAATGAATTGATACAAATAAAAGAAACAATAGCAATAAATAAAAAGTTAAGTAAATTATAATGATCAAGAAGATGCTATGAAAGTAATGGAAAGTAATAGAAGATGAAAGGGAGTAAAAAAGAGTAGTGAGAAGTGATAGGAAACAAAAAAGAGAAATATGGCATAATGGTAGATGAAGAGGAGTGATGGGAGACGAAAAGGAGTAATAGAAAGATGAAGAGGAGTGATGGAAAGACGAAGAGGAATGATGGAAAAATAAAGAGGAGTAATGAAAAGATGAAGAGGAGTGATGGAAAGATGAAGAGGATGAAAAGATGAAGAGGAGTGATGGAATACGAAAAGGAGTGATAAGAAGATGAAGAGGCGTGATGGGAGACGAAAAGAAGTGATGGGAAGATGAAGAGGAGTGATGGGGGCGAAAAGGATTGATGGGAGATGAAAAGAAGTGATGAGAAGATGAAGAGGAGTGATAGGAGACGAAAAGAAGTGATGGGAAGATGAAGAGAAGTGATGATAGACGAAAAGGAGCGATGAGAGACAAAATGAGAATTAAACAGGAGAGTAAAGAGATAATGGAAAATGAAAAGATTAAATTAAAATGGCTTATTACAAACTGAATCAAATAAAATTGGCAATACAAAAATCTGTCAATTATTTAGAAAATTTTGGAATTACAAACAATGAACAACAACAATATTATAATTGGCTATAAAAAATTGTAGTAATATTTATTCATTATTGATTTAATTGAAAATATTACAAAAATCTTAATTATTTTACATAATCATGTATTTTTCTATCAATTTTTAGGAATTTTACACAATTCTAATGTATTTTTCCAAAAAAAAATTCCTAATTCCTGTAAAATTCCTAAAAATTAGGAAACTTTTTTAATAAAAATATATAAATTATTTAATCTTACATTTGATGATTTTCATCTTTTTTTCATTATGATTTTGAAATCCATCCATTGATAAAGTACGCATATTGGGAGACACAATTTGCCTCACGCATCGGCGGAAGTATCTATTGAAATGAAAAAAAAATAAATATAATAAAAATAAAAGAAAATACTATAAATAAAGAAATACAATATAAACAAATTATAAAAAAATATGTGATTTACAACAACTACGTCTTTCGCTTAGCAAATGCCTTGTTCAATAATTGTAATATCTTTGGAAAGTTTACTGCACATATATGACATAACATTATCTTGTTGTTAAATAAGTGATAAGTGATTATTCTGTTAACATACTGATATGAAGCAAATAAATGTAGATATACGTTCATTTTAGATATCGATATAGCAAACGAAAAAGATCAGTTCCGAAAGGTGTTCGGTATATAGAGTGAATTCGGTATATAATATACCGAACTTGATTTTTCAGCCTTGGTAATTTCAGCCAAATATGTAATGCCGGCCGGAATTATAACCGTGTAACAAAATTAAATCTTAATTCTAGCCAGTACTATAAATCTGGCCAGAATTACATATATAAATATATATACACTATTTAGTCACGTGACCGTTCGTGAAATATATGAATATATGATTGATATTTCTGGGCTGTTAAAGTGGGTTCGGTATAAAATCTTGGTTCAGTATAACGAGTTTTCGGTATATACAGGTCCGGTATAACCAGTGGTGCGGACTGTAGTTTTGAAGTACACATTATTCACATTATTGTGTTTCTATTTTTGATATAATTGATAATCCAAAAGCCCATAATATACCTGTGCATTTGCTACAGTTGGAGGGACTTTTGGAGGAAAAGCTTATCCTGTTGCTGGTTATCGTTGAGCGTTCCTAAATGCTTTAACATTTTATATCAACGAAAAGATGATACGAGATCTTATTTTTGATAAATTTAATATTAATTTAATATAGTATATTGGTTTAATCTATTTATACCGTAATAATGTATTATTTTATTGATTAATTTGTAAATTTAACAACCCATAATTTTAACAAGAGATCATTTCCATGGGAGCTTGACATGTTTCTAGGGGTCTTTAAGTGAAAGTTGTTGCAAAAAAATGAAGTATGATGTTAACTATACGTCTATACTGTACTTGGTAAGTTGGTATAGATAAAATGCATGTTAAGGTAGGATAGTTAATCACTCAGCTAGCTTCTTATCACCGCCTCCATAGATGTTCCAAAATAAACGGACATATTACTTTTATTGTTATATATCAGCATTTTGATCTTCGCCGAGAAAATCTTTGACAATCATCATGCGTATAATAGGCGCAGTGAAATAACTAGCAGTATCACAAAAATATTATTTACTCTAATCGACTCCACGTGTCTCAACTGTCTCATAGTGCAGTAAAATTGCTGTATCATATGATTTCCAGCATCAGCAAAATTTGGCGCAGTATATCAAATTTTCCGGCAATGGCACCTTCAACATGTCGAATTCTTTAAACTTTGCGCAGTATCGCAGTATCGTACCGATGATAACTCAAAGCGATAAATTTCTTGTATATGAGGCGGAATGGAATTATGTGAAAGTGAATCGTGATGTTAAGTGTAAGTTGATAATATTGTCTTGTATTTTTTTTTTTATCTCAGTTGCTAATACTCCGTAATTATACTATAATATGATAGAAACAAAACAATTAATATAGAAATTCACAATAAAACTGAGAGCAAAGAAATAATTTGATTCTGGGACTCACATTAAATGATGCGTACTCCCCCCTCTTTGATAGCATCATGTATTTCGTTTGCTTTTCCGGCATTCTCTCAAAATTTTTTAATAAATTTTCAATCGATTAATTTTTTAACTATATGATGTAATTAATAATAACAAAAAAAATAGGTCATATTATGTATTAGATGATATAATCTGGGATTCTATATACGATGACTCAAATTTAATAATCACTGAATCAATATATCAGCTAATATTAATAAGAGCCTGCTTACAAAACGCGTCCTCATAATAATCAAAGTTTAATAAAGTTTAATAAGATTTAAGACATGTTCACATAGCTTAATAAAGTTAATTTTAAATTATATTCAGAAAATTGTTTTTCCTTTTTAAAGTCTTATCTATTTCTTCTTTTAACATTTATTTCTTAACTCGTAAAAATAAAAAAAAATGTTTAATGCAAGTTCTATCTTTACGAATATTAACGAGCTTCCTTTCACTAATAAAGAAAGAACTGAGCTACACATTTTTTTTGCTGACACTTTGTATCGTAATGATTGGTCAACATGAACGTGACGCGCTAATCTTTGATTTTATGGCTCATACCAATACAGAGTCTCCTGATAATTGTGAAAAAGTTGCAGGTGATGAAGATCTGAAGACATTTTGGAAATTCTTAAAAAATTCGAAATATGATGAACATATGAACATAAAATGTCCCTCAAACTGCCTCACAACACTAATTTTTTAGGTGATACAAATAAGCCTTCTATTCTATTCATCCGCAAATGTTACGTGGACTGGGAAATGTTATTTTTCTCTGGAGAATAAGAAGATTGCGCATTTCAGGCAATCCTGGGATAGGAAAACCCTTTTTTGGTTACTATCTGCTTTATTGCCTCGCGAGACAAAATGCAACGGTTGTATATCACAAAGTTGGATGTGCTCCAATTGTATTTAGTGAGAAAACCACCTTTTCAGGTGATAATAAAGACATTCATGCATTCAAAAACTACCTAAATAATCCAGAAGTTTGGTATGTTGTCGATGGCCGGAAAGCAAAAGAATACAGAGCTAAGACAATTCTTCTTTGTTCTCTCAGGAAAGATCATTATAGAAACTTTGATAAGTATCCCTTGGTAACGAAGCGGTTCATGCCAGTGTGGACACGAAAAGAAATTGATCTATGCAGAAACATAATCTATGATTATATTCCCAAAGATATGGTCGGGAGTTGTACTCTATGTGGGGAGGGAACCCTCGATTTATTTTAAAGGATGCATTTGATGTTACTCAACAAGATACACTTGAAGAAGCAATTAAAAGTTGCAAAATGGAAATATTTGATTTTATTGGTGAAACCGTGGAACAAGAAGATATGAGTCACAAGATTGTCCATATCTACGTAAACCTCCCAATTGCTGATGATGATAAGGTCGAAAATGATGAAAGAGTAGAATCTATTCGTTCTGCAGATAATACGCAACTGTTGGATCAATATGGTAGACAAGCTTATACAAAGAAAATTGTAAAATTTGCATCTAATTATGTGAAAGGCAGGGTAATTAATGAACTTGAAACGGATATAAAAAAGAAACTGCGGATGGAACGAAATTAAGCCTTGAAGCAGGCATAAGAATTCACTACTGGGTCAAGTATTTGAGCAGATTGCTCACAGAATCTTGCGAAATGGAGAAAATTTTCAGTTTCGTCATCTAGAATTCAATACAGAGTCAATCGTCACTATAAATAATCAGAATGAGATACTTGAATTTTCTGAAAATGGTATTGATTTAATTGAAGACGGAAAGTATTATCAGCCAGAAAGTAAGAATTTCCCATCAATCGATTCCATCATCGCTCCCGATAAGTTATTTCAAATGACTATCGCCAAGTGCCATCCTATTAAAATGAATGGATTTAAAAAACTTTATAACAAATTAGGTGACGAAAATGAAATATCCTTTTATTTTGTTGTACCTGCACACCTGCACACTTGTATGAAAAGTATGCAGTGCAACCTATCCATAACTCCAAAGATGAGCTAGCTCGGAGAATACCGGATTGGATTAATGATCGCCTACAGTATGTCTTGAAGATTGACTTGTGAAATAACATAAATAATATAATACTTACGAAGGATATAATGCAATTTGTGAAATATGCTGAGGTGTTCTTACAGTAGATAATTAATTAAAAATATATATATATATTATAACTTTTTACGAGGTTTCTGAAAAAATATGTAATTAATAAATCATTTATTGTTCAAATTCATGATTTTTTAACATGATTGCGGGTAGTATTGGTATGTAATGTGCATCAGAATAATTAGCCGAAAGCATGCTATTGTTCTTTACATTACTTCAATATGTACTAGACCAAATGTTTTCCTATCAGTTTACAACATTTCCAATCACGATTTATGTTCACTGTGCTGACGTCGTGATATCGTTACGTAAATACTATTTCGCCTGCATTTGTTTTCTACATACACAGTATACGAGTGTGAAATGTATCATAATGTTATTGAATTCTTTGATGAAAAAATAAAAACTGCGCCAAATTTTACTCAAGTTTCACACTTGCCGAAGTTTTTCCATGTTTTTACTATTAAATAGTCATGTATGCTTATCATTCACAAATAAAATATATTTTTTAACTTGTATATGCCTATATCGGGCCTTTACTAAATCCAAATAAAAATGAATCTGTTATTTATTATAATATACTTGTTCAAACTGCTATAAATCAATAAAAACGTTAAAAATCACTGAAATCGCTATAAAATCACCAATTTACTAATAAATATGCCCGGTGTCCGGTGAAATGGTTAAGATCATATTAGACAAGATTTATAATAAAACTGTACCCAATCCTATCAATATCCGGGGACCCGTACAAAATCCCGACGGTCCAAAATCCCGAATGGTACGAAATCCCGACAAATGGCCCGCGTTATGCAGAATTATGCAGAGTCACGTGATGTGTGCGACCAGCATTGGAGTTCGGGATTTCGTACCTGTCGGGATTTCGTACCAGACCCGTTTTAAATGCTGGAAATTGGTGATCACCGAAGTAAAGCCTAGCAAGGTATATTTTGATGGATGACGCAGATGGGGCTATGAGGTTGGGTCCGAAGATTTGATGAAGAATCATTGGAATTTCTCATGCACTTAAGTTTCTGCGGAAAATTTTTCTAGAATTTCTTAGTATTTTTGGGATCTAGACTTTGACAAATTTTTAGCCAATTTCTAGGCGAAATTTTTACTAGAAAAAAATGGAATACCAAACTTCCGGGATAATATGGATTTCCTAGGGTTCGGTATACAGTATATAGCATTTTATTGTAAAAATTTGTTATAACCAGTGTAATTAATTATAAAAAAATTGGCTCTGAAAATCTTGGTTCAATATAACGAGTTTTCGGTATATACAGGTCCGGTATAACCAGTGATACGGACTGTAGTTTTGAAGCACACATTATTGATGTTTCTATTTTTGATATAATCCAAAAGTCCCATTATATACCTATGCATTTACTAGATTTGGAGGGACTTTTGGAGGAAAAGCTTATCCTATTGCTGGTTATCGCTGAGCGTTCCTAAATGCTCTAACATTTTATATCAATGAAAAGATGATATGAGAACTTATTTTTGATAAATTTAATATTAATTTTAATATAATATATTGATTTAATCTATTTTTGAAAATTTTGAAAAGAATAATATATTATTTTATTGATTAATTTGTAAAATTTAACAAATCATGATTTTAACAAGAGATCATTTCCATGAGGAGCTTGGCATGAGAGATAAATAAGAAAGAAGTAACCAGTTTATTCATAATTCAAAATTATCCTCTATCTGACGATCATAATGTCATGTATAAAATAAAAAGTTGTAAGAAATTCCTATGTGGACGGAATTGTTAATTCTCTAAAACAATTTTTTAATTCTTTGAACAAATGGTTAAAAGGACAGATGAATGATTTAAATTACTATATAGGTTGGTTAAATGTTATTAATACAAGGATAATAAAAACATTTAGATGTTTTCCGGATATACCTTATATAAAATAATTTAAATTGTGATTACATAAATGAAGAACACACGTACCTGTGAGAGATAAAAGGTATTTTTCCAAGACATATCTGTAACAGATATATAGATCATATAAAAAATACGTTCACTGATAATTACACATATTGTATATTAAAAATACATTTACTGATGATTGCAACAAATTTAGAACTTCTCCTGAACCAACTAAAAAAAAAGAGAAATGCTGATCAAAACATTATATCGTTGAAGCTTTACGACCGAATTTTGACCGCTAAAAGAAGAATGGAATTGAGGGAAACAATCCAGAATATCGGGTAAGGTTCCTAAGTGTAGAAGCAAATAGTTGGTCTGACCCTACATATATTTTGGGTAGAGGTCTGTATTGACTCCTATTTTACAACCCAGCTCGTCCCGCACTTGGAAATTAACCTTAATATACTAAAAACCCGGCCCGGACTGGCCCGGACTTTTATTATATCATTTTGTTGTAAAAACAAAAAAATCGGCCAACTTAATTTTGGCCAGTTTAATTTCGGCCGGAATTAAGACGATTTTGGCCAGAATTACGAAAATCCGGGTTTAACGAAAAATCATGTGCCGGCCTGGACCCGGCCCGGGTGGATTTTGAAGAAAATTTTCCGGCCCAAACCCGGATCCGGGTCCGGGCCGGGTTGGGGTTTCCGTCCCGTTTGTAGATCTCTATTTTGGGGTCCCGTGATTATTAACCAGTGTTCCGAGAACACTATTATTAATAATGACGGGGCTATCTTAGATAACCTTGGAATGCTGAAATAAAATTGTTCGGTGGGATATCAGTGTGCCCCATCTTCTGATTCGGTTTCGGATTCAGGATCAGACCAGCTGTTTCCCCCGAAATTCTCGATATGGATATTTAGATTAAGCAAAGCAAGCTAATCTACAGCTTTTTTACTAATATCATTACAGCCCTCTAAATCAAGTAATTTAAATGAAGACATGAACAAGCGATTTCTTTTATAGTCACATCGGATTATTACATTGAAAATCCGAGTCTTAAGAAACGAATTCCAAGGTTGACACAAAAATGTGTTTCCTTTATTAATAATATTACGTAATTAATATAATATGAGAAAAAAATAGGCATATAACTTTAAAAATGCTTAACAATTATAACAATTATGCAAAAATACAAATAGGAATTATTAATTACAAATAAGAAAATTGAAAATTGAAATGACAGCAGAAATTTGCGAGATTAAAAAATAAGTTAATGATAGCAGTTAAAAGATGGAATATCATTAAATTTCCATACATCTAAAGACCCATGTATACTAAGACAACTATTTCCATTATATGGACCACGTTTTTTATCTTCTTCAAAACTACCAGGTACATGCGCAAAAATAAAGTATTTGCTTGTGCCTGACGGTAATTGAAAAACGGCATCATCACTATCACACTCTTTATTATTCGTATTACCGGCTATGTAATTCAAATTTTCATCTGTCACCCAAAGTCGACATAATGTATAATCGGCCAATTCCCTTTTGATGGTAACAATTAGTTCATTGGCTATACACCAATAAATTAAAAATTAAATTTATTCTTAATTACTTAATAATCGCTATATATGCTCAAGAAGTTTACCTGCATTGACCGGAACAGATGTTAAGCCATTCATTAAGACACAAAGGATGATGATAAAGGAGAAGGAAATAAGAAGTTTCATACTGGCCAATTCACGTTTTCTTAGTAAGTAATGATAAAAGAGTCGTTGAGAAATATAAAAAAATGTGAAAATTTTATGGCCTTTATAAAACATTTTCTTTGCAGATCATATCTGCCGATCTGCAGAATTCATATAATGTGAGTAAGTCCTATTCTAAAATCCCCTTTAAAAAAAGTCTTTCCGTTTTTTTATATTCCATCTTTTTTCCGTAAAAGGCTCATATTTCCGGAATTAATAGCCTTATATTACGGAATTTATCAAATTATTTACATTTTTCGTGAATGGATCCGTGAAAGAATCATTTTTACAAATAATGGATAAAATTTTTATATGGATCGTAAAATCACACATATGGAATGTCATCCATGAAACGTATTGTACATTTATAATTGGCCATTCCAAACTAAATAATTAGTTTAACATCCTTTCTGGCTAAAAAATTTGGGGACCTGATATTTAAACATATTAAATTTTCGGAAGTTTTGGTAAAATCGGGAAATATTCGGTACACCCAATTTCAGAAAAGAGAGGGGGTGCTTTAAACAAATTTGAACATACAGTATGTAATTATTTTAAAATTTTCAAAAAATAGAGAGGGAGGGAGGAAAATGTTAAACTAAAAATTAATTTGGAATGGCCTTAGTTTGTTTACACATGCGTCACACTTTTTACACGCTATTTCGTTTATTTTTTTTTTTTTTTTAGAAATAGCTTTCTTACTCCCTTTTAACCCCCTTCTGAAAAATCAGGAGTAATGGTAAAATTTGGAATCACACTTTGCTGGCACAAATTTTATTGAATTCCATTTCACCGAAGCCATTTCACCGAATTTCATTTCGCCGAAAATGATAGAAATGATAGTGAATATCACTTTATCGCGCAATGAAAATGAGAATTTTTTTTTTATTTATTTATTAAATTTCATCAGGAAACTTAATAGATATTCTGATTTACACTCGAATATACAAATGACAAATGTTTAAAATAAAACTTAGACGTTGAATAATATCATCTTCGATTCTTGATTGGGTATAGTTTCTATTTTAAATTCTTTTGCCACGTCACCTATTGTTGCGATAAATATAAAAATTAAATAATAAACGTTTAAACAAAAAATTCTTTTTATTTTTAAATGTCTTTTCTTCTATGATAATATCACTTTAACATTCAAGTAACTGATGTTAATTGATAAATAACTTTATTTTCCTGAAAACGTTTAAACATTCACGAAAAAGTAATTATATTTTGTGTGTTATAGTCTTCTAGTACAAAATATTTGTATAATATGTTTATATATATAATTTTTTTTATAAAAAAAACTGATCGATTTCTTCAATTAATTAAAAAATCGACAGAAGATCAAAAAAACTTCAAAATCATAAATAGTAATTATAGCAAATCTATTTATCTAATACTTCTTAACATTCATAAAAGTTAAATATGGTAAAATTAATACAAAGCCACCTTGATTGATTAAGATTCAGTTACAAAAACAATAGAAAGAAAACAATATGAACCAAAGAAATTATTTTATGCGATCATATGAATTTTTTTACGTTAAAAATTTCTTGTAAATATGAAAAGTCCATTTTTATATTAAAAATTTTTATACAAATTACAAGTGATAACTTATTCTCTTTCTTGGTTACTTTCTTACTAATTACTATTGCTTTGATCAAAATGAGCAGAGAAATGTGTACTCTAGAGTTCAATCACGTCATCTATCAACACCTTTAGTAAATTAAGATATTTGCGTATTGAAGTATTTGAAGTAATTATGCAGCCTAACCTTTAATCTTTTATTATCGAATCATATAAGTTGTTCATTGGTAAGATTATGCATCTATAAAAAGCTATCACGTTTCTGAACACTGTAAGTAGTAAACTAGTAAACTACGTTGCCACCGCAGTCTCAAAAATGATGTATTATTATTAATTCTCATATCAAATAATTCGAAAAATGTTGATCATATCCTGGAATGCATTAGATCATTGACAATCATTTGTTGAAAATTTGTGAAAATTTGCGCATTTTTATGGATTAGATTTTGCATTTAATCTAACCATAAGTCCAAAATTTGGATTCAACTAATTTTATATAATGTTATAAAAATGTTAGTATAGCGAAGCTAACGTTTTTTGGATTTTTTTTGATTGAAAAGGAAATAACTTCCCATTTTTTTTTACCTTTTTCTAAAAACATTTTTTTTTGTTAAATAAAATCAAAAAAAAAAAAAATTACAAAAATAAAAGGAAATGCCTTTTTATTTTTGATCTATCTTTTTTTCTTTCGTAAAAATATATATTAATAATTTAATTTTTTTATTAATAAATTAATTTGAATTGGCTGATTCGTATT
This sequence comes from Oehlia diaphana, assembly GCA_003833135.1. Taxonomy (NCBI): domain Eukaryota; kingdom Fungi; phylum Glomeromycota; class Glomeromycetes; order Glomerales; family Glomeraceae; genus Oehlia; species Oehlia diaphana. The sequence goes on along the minus strand of QZLH01000235.1, from coordinate 59,322 downwards.
TTTTATTAGTTAAGACCCGCTTGATTGGCAAGTCATGTTGTACATCTAATTAATCGGAATTTTTTTTTTTTTCAAATATTTATTTTTTTTTCAATTTCTTTGGTTTCAAATTTTGTCATTTCTCTTTGAAACACCTTTTTCTTTTTCCTTTTTATTCTTTTTTTAAAAATTTTTTCACCTTTTCTTTTTTCGGGTTGGCTTTTTTTTTCAAACCGAATATTTCACCATTAGGTTTGGATCGAGTGATCAGATCGGTGCTGCAGGCAACGGTAAGCATTTTTTTTTTGATATTTTTTTTCAGTTATTTTTTAAACTGATTTTTTTTTTAATTTTTTAATTTTTTTTTTTAAAAAATAAATTTTTCAGGTTATCTGACTCACCTTTTCCTTTTTTGGGTTTGTTTTTCTAAAACCAAAATTGTTTTTCAAATATTTTTAATTTTCCTTTATAACCTATACTATATTCTTTTTATATAATATTTTCATATATTTTTTTAAAATTAATTGTATAAGTATATTATTGTTTATTTAGTTTTTTAGACTTGAATCCAGGTCAGTGATCGGGGCAACACTATGGCATTACGCCGTTACAGTCAGCGCCTTTTTTCTGATTCTTATTTTTAAATAATAATTATTTTTCCTAATTATCATATTTTTTTTGCTAAATTTTTTTTGTTCTTTCAAGTAATATATATAATCAAATAAATGGTTTTTTTATTTGAAAAACATGTTTTGCATGATTTATTAGTTAGGATAAAATATATTTTTTTATTTAGTAAAAATAAATTAGTTAAATTGTAAAATTAATAAATTATATTTTTTAAATTACATAGATGATTTTTTTTATCTAAATGATTAGTATAATATTTTTTTAATAACAAGTTATACTACAATAAAAGCATTCAAGAAAAAATAAAAAATTATTTTTATCCAAAAAAAACCTTAATCAATTAATAATCGATTAACCAAGTACCCTAATAAATACCTAATCACGAAAATTTTACATGAATTTATTATTAAATAAAGCCTACTTTTTAGTTTCCTCTTTTAAATAGTTCTTACTACAACAAAATAAAATCGAATGGCAGCTCCTCTGCTAATAAGTCAATTTCTTGTTAATAATATAAAATTACACACACATAATATATATAATGCTTGGTTTAATAATATATGCTAATATGTTAATTCCTAAAATACAATATAATAATAAATTCCAAGCTCCAAAGTCAAAATACTGCCTATTTATAATAAATGATTTTCATTAAATATTAACTTTTCAAAATTTTCTTCAATCCTATTTCTTATTATAGTAATATCCCGAACTTAATCTCCATTCCCAATTCTAAAAATAAAAGCGAACACAAGAACTATGTAATACTAAACATTACATATGGCTCAGTTTATTAGAACAAATATGATAGATTAACATCATTCCGGACCGCAGTAAATAAGAATAGATTTTCCCAGCGTAACCTGAAAAAAATGTCACGAAAAATCACGTGATTTTGTTTGTCACAACCGTCACTCCCCACTGCATTTCCATTTTCTATAAGTATCTGAGGGACTTAGTTTTTTTCGAGTAGGTAAAAACTTATTCGTCACTAATTATTCGTCACATGTGCGCCACACTTAATTTCAGTCAAGTTGCGTAATGCCGCCCATTTCGTGACATTTTTTTCAGATTACGCTAGGGAAGTCATAAGAATACTAAAACTAAATACCACAATTAATAAATTCACTAGGCATTACAACACGTGGTTAACAATATGATGAAGTTCGTAAGATACCTAAACAAGATAAAAAAAACGTTAGTAAGGTGGAAAAGGTGGAAGAGAAATTTCAATCAACAACCACCACACTCAATGAAAAAAAGTATCCAGAAAAGTGTTGGTATCATGCTACTCAAGTGGCCCACCTAGAACTTGTACAATAAAGATTTTTTATTTTTTGTTATTTTCTTTTGTCATTTGTTTTTCATTTATTTTTTTATTTTTGTCATTTTTGTTTTTTTTATTTATTTTGTCTTTTTTTTTATTTTTGTCATTTTTGTTTTTTTTTATTTTTTTGTCTTTTTTTTTATTTTAAATCTCCACTGTATAACCCTTTGGTACACCACCAATATTTCATGTCACCAACCATAAAAGCCAGGTACATAGGCTATACCTCCTTCAGGAAAGCCAGTTTCTCCTATATTCTTACTCTTTCAACTTTTTTTATCTGTAAACCAGTATCATTAAAACTATGCTAAGCAAGGAGCGCAAGCTTACCATAATATGTTTACCGCAAATCTTCTTTGGACACAAATCTTTATAGAAAATTCTTTATTTATTTTATCCACCTTATACCGAATCCCAATCTGAACCTAAAAGACACAATAAATAATTATATATATAAAAACAAACAAAAAAAAATTACATATAAAAAAAATGTTAATAAAGATTATAAAGAAATTTACAGTTGTTTTTATAAAAAAAATATAAAAAACATTTGATCTACTGCAAGGAAGTCTATATAAAATATAAATAAAGTGATAAAGTCTATTTTTCATAGAAAGAAGTGTATTTTTTTAAGAAATTTAAAGTTTTTAAGGAATACTTTATATTGAATACATTTTTCCGTAAAGTAATAAAATTGTATTGAAGAAATGTGTATTATTTTAAAAAAAGAAGTTTGATATACTTGTAAAAATATTTTTTCGAATACATGACGACACGATATAGGTACGGTTACTTTGTTAGGGAGTAAATGGTTACATATATCCCGATACTTTTTGTTTTTATTACTTCAACATAACTTGCTTTTCGGAATACTGAAAAAAAATGTCAAAATGACATTAGAGTTGTCAAAATGACTAATAAATAAATCATGGAAAAGCACATATAAAAAATAGGCTTTTCGTAAACTACTCATTTCATCGGCATCAGTACTACAAGTAGTATCTTACATAATACAATATATTATGCAAGTGCTGCGGATACAGTTTTAAATCTTAAAACTAGTCATTAATTTATTTATATCAATTAATTTTATAATATATTTTGATTCTGAAATTAATTGAATCGTGATAATTAAGATAAGTTAGCACTTATGTAGTTATGTTTCATTTTTGTTTTATAAATAATATAATATAAATTTATAGCTTTGAAACAAAAATGAAATCAGTTCGCGCATTATTAATCGTAAAATATATATTTGTTTCATTTATTTTTGGTTACCTAATATTCTAGTAATCATTATTTAAAAAGTACAATTAATTAGCTTTTTTTTTGTTGATAAGTATAATCAACTGCGGCTTATCAATTTAAGCTAAATTAGCAATGATTTTATTACCCAAACTAACCAGATTAGGTTAATATATTTTCTAAAATCAAATTTTAATATAATTATATGAAACGTCATTTTTTTTTACTAAAATAAATAAATAGGTACAGTACATAAAAAAATTTTGTAGCTCTTTCCTTTTATAGATAATGTCAGCCAGAATTAGATGACTGTTGCCATTATCGTAATTCTGGCCCTGAAAAAATTTTGTTTATTAAATTTGATTTAACTCGTCCCCTTTTCACGGATAATTAATAAATCATTTTACAAGGTAAAAAAACTTTTTACTCAATGTCTGAATTCTTCTCTTTATTCTTTTAACATTTTTTATAAACAATAATTCCTACAATTTGTTTATGAATAATTTTCTTGATTTGATTGCTAATATGATACATCTACAGTAAGGCCATTGCAAGTGTGGTGCACCACTTCCTTTTACCTTTTATTATCTTCAAAATAATAAATATGAATATTCTAAAATCTTTTTAACTTTGGGGAATTTTTCATTATTTTATTCTACTAACGGATAACAATAATTCCTTATTATAATTTTTAATGATACAATGTTGCTACTTTAATTTATTTTCTTAAATTGATTGGTAGGAATTTAAAAATATTTATAACAACAATAACAATAACAATATATCATACATACAAAGTAAAAATTCCACAAATATACTAACTTACAAAATTTCAATAATATCTAACACTTCTTTAGAAGATGGCCAACATTTGTTCATCAAATCTACATAACTTTGTGGAGTATGTTCAATAATAGCAAAAAAAGCGTTAAATTAGACCTAATCCTTGTTAGACTAGCAGTCCCAGCTTGCACTAAGCGTCGAACTAGCAGTTCGTCACTGGCGACTAGCAGTCCCAGCTTGCACTAAGAGTCGAACTAGCAGTTCATCACTGTTCAGATTAGGCCCTAATCCTACTAACAAACACCATTAATGAGCATACTTACCAATCTTCCAAAATTTCTTGCGGTCGCTTCTGTTAAACAAAGTTAATTATAATTACCGAAAACTTCTTTACAAAATTTCTCACGAAATGATCCAATTAGTATTCATCGAATTGTTCATTAACACGATATCTTCAAAGGTATTATATGGTATAACAAATGGTACGTACTACGAGCACATAAACCTCTGTCAATCATATTATAGTTCACCATCCGGAAGACTTTCACTCATGCGTCCGGCAAACTATTAATGATACTCACCACTTTAAAATTATGTGTCCTTTCCTTTGGTTATACCGATTCAGAATCTAGGACATGATGTTGACTATTTCATATTCTTTGATGTCATATGACAAACATTACACTTCGAAGCGGTGCTACGATCCATTCATCCGTCACTTGGATAATCTTTAGTGTATTATTATTTTAATAAGCAGAAAATTAGCTCTTATTAAAAATAAAAATTCATACAAGCTGTACAATGGTATTGCTTTGTAAATAATTATTTATGAACCAATTGCACGCATTAGCAATATAACTTTTTATAGTTTCTGTTGCTGCGCCACACAAGAAAGCGAAGAGGGAGTTTGAAGCAAGTCTTTGGAGTGACTTCAGTGACTTCTTACAGTATACTTTTCCAGTGTTTTTATTACTTGAAGTACTGAATAGTCTATGGCCAACAGGCTTCGTAACTTACTTACCAAAGAAACCTATACTTTGGAGATATTGTGATAATTGTTGAGGAAAAAATTTCTTATCGAGTATTGCATGGTCACTTTTTTTGATGGATTTTATGTTATTGTGTCGTTTTAAAATTTGTGTTGTAAATTTGTAAAGTAATAAAAAAAAAAAAAAGGAAAGTAAGGTTTTACTATGTATTTTTTTGTTGTACAAGCTTTTCTAATAGAAATAGTAATAAATACATAAAAAGATAAATTGTAATACTTATGAAGTCATTATTTATGCTTAAGTATATTTTTGATCAATATATCGTTAATTGTTGTCGCGTCGTGTAATAAAATTTTCCTTTTACACGTTAATGTCGCGTAGCTTTGACACGGATATGTACTATACTACTATGTAAAGTGATTTTATTGCAACTTCGATTATATGAAAAACATTGACGTTCCAGACTGCTGATGAACCGGTAACTTATCAAGAACTTTTAAACTACCAGATTATTTGTATAAATAATCTCTCCTCCGTTCCAAAATAGAAAGGAATGTTAGTATTTAATTCTGTCCTATCTAAAAAAATTCATGAATTAAATAAATAAATAAATAAAAATAATTTTTTTAGTTCCTCGAAAGTGTTATCCTCTTGTTTTTATCTCAATTTTTAAGAAATTAAAAAGATGCGAAAAACATTCTTTTAAATTTAACAAAAATGAAATAATACTCTTTTTTTTTTTTGACTTGAAATATTTTATAATTATCAATTTCGAAGTTATTTGTAATATTAACATTAGAAATTGTCATTTAACAGTTGAAGCTCATATGGCATGAGGTGATAGTGACTAAAAACTTTGTAAATTTTGTAGGACACTTGCATCGCTAGAAAAGATCCGATTTAATCAATTTTAAATTTTAAAATTTGCATTTTAAAATTTATTAATGGTTATTCAATATATTTCTTATTCAAGCGTTACAAGTGGAAGTGTGGAACAGGTGGTATTTCACGCATAAGGATCACTTGATATTGTACTGTATCGCGAAACTCATTTATGACAAAGAAAAGTTCCCACTTTTCAACTTACTTTAAATTGAATATTAATTAATTTTTGAACTTGAAATATAGGGATATATATAATGAAAAATGTCGTTTGATATAGTAAACTTTCGTTAAACTCTTTAGTTCGAGATATATCAAGTTTATATTTTATTCACTTATTTTATTTCTTAGTGAGATTTACAATCTCTGATCTTCTTTGTAATAACAGAACCAGAGTTTCCCAGAAAATTTTTTATAGGTGTGCCGATGCGAGGATCATTGACTGTCAAGATTATGATTGTCACGTAAATCCCAAGAATAGTATGAAGCTCCATAATGTTCATCACCCAAGGTAACCAGGGTTTTGAACAGTATGATGCTTTATAGTACACTGTAGTCAATTTAATATAACGAATGTAAAACATTTTTGGGTTGAAATTACGATATTTCAGAGTTCATGCTTTTTTCAGTTTCAAGTAGTCTAAATTCTGTAGTCTATCAGTATTCAGTAGTTAAAAATTGTAAAGTCCTTCGTGATATAGACCAGTTATTTCGCGTTACTCCACATGAAGCCGTAGATATCATTGATATCACGGTTCCGCCGCAAGTTTTTAGGTGACTTGGCTCGTTTAAACTAATTTGAATTTGGTTTGTTTCAAGACCGAGTCAAATAAAGCTTGGCCCGAGCTGAGCCAAGCTGGCTCAAAAAAATTTTAACCTGCAATATTTTAAGGTGCGTTAATTTTAGCAATTTAAAAGAATTATTATCAATATTATTTTATTGAATCAATCCAATTTAATTTATTTAATGTAAAATATTTAAAATTATTTATATTAATCAATTCTTCAATAATTACATAACTACAGAATCCCTTGAGACACTTGATGAATAGTTCACCCTTAAGGCTGCAACAGTTTTGCATAACTTTCTATTTCCAAAATTGTTAGCGAAAAAACCCTTTTAAAAATTAAAAAAAATTATTTTTTTTTTTTAATAAAAAAGATAATCTCGATCGGCCGGTTAATTTATAGATCAATAAAAAAAAAATATGCGGCTGGTCATTAAATTATCCAGATAATCTATACAAAATTCGCAAAAAAAAATCCTAAAACAAATTAATTATATACGGCTCACGAGCTAGCTGTGAGCCAGATTGATCGAGCTGTACAAAGCCCGGCTCGAAATGAGCTGGCTTGAGATATTGAGAGCTGCGGCACAAGCTCGGCTCGTACGGAGCATTACTGAATAACATTGAAATATTCAAATATTGTATTAATATATATCAAAATTATTAATGATAAAGTAACAATTTTGATTTATCCATTTATCTTTATTTCTTTCATTAATCAGTTATTGGTTATAATTAAAATAGGATCTAAATTAATATAAAGAACAAACATCGAACCTTTCTCCATTTTGTAATGTCTAATGACCCATTTGCTTAAAACAGCCAACCCGCCACGGCACTAATGTGACTGGACGCTCTTCCCCATAACCGCAGAAACAGTAGCATATTCCTATTCACTTGAGGACGTGTAAAAACACTAACCTCGTCCCTTCCTAGACTTTGGTTTTAAATTCTCAAGCATAACCAACTTATCCATAAGCCTTTCAAAAGGAAAGCATGTGCAAATGCATATGCATGTTTGCAGTTGCAATTTCTGGTCCCCATCTCTTATTGCAAGATCTCCATTTTCAATTTCTTCGCGGGTGAAAGGCAATCAAAATTTGATTACCATTTTTCAAGCTTTCTTCCAAATCTGTAAGTAATCTCTTCAATATTAATATTAACCAACATAATCGGACGCGAACAATATAATTTTCTTTGTATATGGTTCTCTCACAACCTCTTTGTCTACTTCATCAACATCAGCTTTACATACCACCATTCCTCCCAAAAATGGGGATGCCCCGCTGGAATATTAGGATGTTCGTATATATCGTTAGCAATATATGTAAGATCTCTTCTTAATCGAGGTGGATTCGGCAATGGACGAGGAGGTATAAATCGGGGTCTCACGGTTAGGCCAACATCAACATCAGTTTCACTTCAACTTTGACATCTGCAACATTCTCAACATCATATTTTATTTACAATGTCCTCATATGGAAGATTTATCCAGATGTGAACAATTTCACTTCTATCAATGAATTTGAATATTACTTTTTTACTGCATGTATCAATGACTTCTTGGAGTTGATCTTGAATTTCTTCATTGAGAGCTGTCTTTAGATATACTGAAAAATCCCTCCTCATTTTTGGTACAACTTCCAACTTTCTCACTACTAAAAGACTGAAGACGGAGCCGTGGGTCTCTTTGAAAATCTCTTTCCTGCATGTATAAATCTCTCTCCAAGACCACGCTGGCATGTATCGTAGACATAGATTAAGTTTACCAAAGGCTATATAATAATCTTCTAATGGGGGATTGTCTTGATATCAACTTTACTTGGTCTTTTGTCATCCACAATATACCAAACATTAAGATTATTCAGATATTTTCCAATCTACGTCACGATGCATTCCACGGAACAAAACTACGAATGACGGGCACCCAAAAAAATTTCTTGAGATCTGCACAACAGTGGGTTAGTCTACAATAACGTGAATGTGTTCTTAGGCTGGTTTGACGATAAGAAGCAGGAAAGGGAAGCGCAAAATTAAGTAAGATTTAGTAAGTATTTAGTATTATCGTGAGATGAGTGCGGAAACAGCAAATTTAAACACATTATACCATTATTGTTAATAACTCCTTAAAATAATCAACTATCTTATCATTTGAATTATCTGCTTCGCTGAAGTAGTTTTCTTTAAAAGATTAAGAGAACGAATCACTCTAAACATAATAGACGATTACTCAATAAAAGTGTGGTTTGTACAGTTGTTTGTTCCAGATAGAGAAAAATTTAACGATTTATCATTTTTTTTTTTTTATAATTTTTCAATTTTACGCAGGTTACAATAAAAAAAAATAGGGGGTATATACTGTATATGAAGAGATCTGATTGATTGATTAGTTGTGGCTTTTGTGAACACAAGAATGAGTTTCTTTATTGGTACAAAAAAGTAGATGAAAATCACCAGAGTTGATACGAGTTTATTTTTACGAAAAATTCTAGAGAAGCAAGAGAAATAAACATATGATGCCATCAAATAGAGGCCATTTTATGCAAGGCCCAGAATCATGTTCTCTCACCTCGTTATAAATATTTTATGTTGCTAATTAGTGATTCGTGTATAGGATATATTAACTGTTAAAAAAACGAACGTTTGGTTATTTATTAATTTATGACGCTTTGGAATAAAATATTTGTCATTATTCGATTGAATTTCAAATTTCTTAGTTTGGTTTCAAATGTTTCAAATGTTTCAATAATCTTTTTTTTTAATCACTATAATAAAATACGGAATCTTTGTGTCACCATACTATTGGTTACGCAATCAATTACATTTAAGGCTTCCTATGAAAATAATAATTATTATAATTCATGTGTAAAAATTTCATATCAGCTTTTCTATACCAAAGAGCTATTTCTATCCATTTTTATGACAGAAACATAGACTACTTCAAAATTCAGCATATCCGCCATCATAAATTAATAAAATAATTAAAACAAAATTAATAAATTTATTGCAGATTTCAAAGTGGTTGAAATTTACGATATGTTATATTCAAAAATTATATTCCCTCCATCAATAGATTATGTACCATTTTGAAATGACAATAATGAAAATGGTAGTGAAAGGAAAGGACAATTTCTCGAATTATGATTATGGTTTTAAACTAAATTTATAATGACAACCCGAAATTCTGTAATTCACGTGATGCACAATTTCGTCCGAACTACTTTTTCAAAAATTGTTTAAGAAAATATTATGACTGATACATATAAATTTCTTCACCTCCGTCACATCCTTTCTGTTTTCATTTTTATTTACGGTATATAGCTTTATCTTGGTCAATAATAAAAGATTAAAAAAAAAAGATTTACACCACTGATCCTATACAGTATCGTACAATGTAAATAAATTCTTGGAAACTATTAAATTAATTGATCATCAATCGCTTTAAAAATAGCCATAAACTAAAAAGATTTTAAAAAATAATGAAATAAATTATATAAATAAAAGAAAATTTTCCCAAGTTACTCCTTAAAGAGTCTTAATTGTTTGTACAAAAAAAAAAAAAAAACTGCACGTTTTAAAAATTAGAATTTGTAAATCAAATTTTATCTTGAGTTCTATTTAAGGAAAATATTCACATTTAAAAAATTAGAGAGAACTTAAAAATTGCTTGATTTCGTTCCATTTTCTTTTTTCTTTCTATTTACGAAGGCAGAAAAAAAAAAAATGGGCCGTACTTTTGAAAAAAGTTCTAATCTTTATAAACCTCGTTTACCATCGAATTCTAGTATACACTGTATCTTTGATAAGGTAAGAGGTTAAACTTATATTCCTATATTGCCAAGATAATAATAATAAATAATAATAATAATAATAATTTATTATATTATTTATCTCATAATAATAAATTGAAAAGAAGGAAAGTAAAGATATTACTATAAAGAGAATATATGATGATGATAATACTAACATCGATAAAGACGTTGATAATGTTGGTAAAGATATTGTCGATGTCAAGAAAGAAGAAACCGTCGATAATGCTAGTTCTAATGAAAGTAAAGATATTGTTGATATCAAGAAAGAAAAACCGATTTATATATCAAGACCAATGATGCAACAGACTTTCATTAAAAAGTATGTATACTATGAAATAAAATTATCCTGTAAAGGTTCCCTCCAACAACGTAGAGAAACTCTCATGAAACGTCGAAACAACCTTTTGAAACAATCTCAAAGTCGTTCCCTTGAAAAAAAATCTCTTAAACGAATGCAAAAAAAAATTGTTCCTCAATATGAAGATGGTATTGTAAGACCATTTGTTTGCGACGAACCAGGTTGTGGAAAGAGATACGTCAAATCACAAAGTTTAATAATTCACACAAGATCACATACTGGAGAAAAACCTTACGCGTGTACAGTTAAGAATTGCGGGAAAAGGTATAGCCGATTGGATTCTATGAAAGATCACGTTAAAACTCATCAAGGAAAACCTTACAAGTGTAACTTTCCGGGGTGTAACAGTAGTTATTATTACTCATCTCATTATCTTAGACACAAAAAGAGACATGCTGGAGGTATTATTAAAGTTTATAAAAAAAAGCCTGAAGTAAAATTGATTCATAAGTGTATTGTTCCAAGGTGCGAAAAAAGATATGAATTTGCTAATAGTTTGGCAAGACACATGTATTCTCATTCTAAAGAAAAATTCAAGTGTGATTTTCCAGGTTGTACAAGGCAATATACATATCCTGAAGATATTTCAAGGCATAAAAAAACTCATAATGGTTTATTTCCCTACAAATGCGATAATCCCGGATGTAATAAATCATTTAATAGGTCATCTAACTTAGCAGATCATAGACAAACTCATAATATTGAAAGACCTTTCGTTTGTGATATTGGTAACTGCGGAAGGAGATTTAAAAGGGCAAAATATATGAAAGTACATCAGATTAATTTACACTAATTAAGTAATAATTTGTTGAGTTGTAATTATTCTGTTATAAGGGAGTTTAAATTTTGTATCATTTTACATCATTCATAATAAAAGTCTATTTTCGCGTTTTATTGTTCATAATTCATAATCTAATTAGTTGATGTAATATATAACATTATAAATTTTGTTAACCATAATTGGTATATCCTCACGCTATCACGCTATAATAAATTTTCTATCGTGTACAGCACATAAGTATATATATAAGTCATCTTTTTTTTTATCAAAAAAATACTTAAATACTTTGACAAAAAATATATTCTTCAAAAAAAATATTTTTTCTCTTCAAAAATATATATATATATATATATATATTATTCCTGTTCAAAGAAAAAGTTTATTTACGAAATATCGGGTAACGTTTATTTTATTATATAAAATTTTTAGGCGTCTCTCAAATAAGTGAAGCTTATTGTATTGCGTTTCTTTTCTTTTCTTTTTTTTTTATAAAATAAAAAGGTAATAAAATGACTGCTAAATTATTTGAACATAATATGTTTTCTATGGCACCTTTTGGAACGATACCCTTCGATATCTATAACTATGATTATATTGCTTCTGAAAGTGATTACGATAACTATAACTATAATTATTTTGCTTCTGAAAGTGATTACGATAACTATAACTACGATTATATTGCTTCTGAAAGTGATTGTGATTCTACGAATTATTATGTAAGTAGAAATTATAATCGATCTTTACGTTTCTCCTTTAGTTTATTTATCATATACTTTTATACTTTTATTCTTTGAAGGCCGATAAAGAATATAGTGACGACGATTTGGAAGATAGCGAGAGAGATATTAGTGACACAAGTATTAACGATATAGAAAGCTTTGATAATCTCTCGGAAAGAAGTGTTGAAGATGATTTATATGCTCCCAACTATGATTTTGAGATGGATAACAGAATTATCGACATCTACGACGAACAAGTTATAATCAATATGGAAAATTCTTCACCTTTTGACTCCGAGCAACAAGTTTCAAATTTTGTTAATCACTACACTGGAACAATTCAAGCTCAGAATCCTAATAACGAGTCGAGTGATGAAACTGTCAGCATTAAGATGGAGAGATATGAGTACGGTAGCAAGACAAGTGGCGATGAAACTGTTTGTGTTAAGATGGACCCACGTGAACTTCTTAACGATTTGGAAGATGACTTACCTGACAACACTATTAATAAAATTAAAATTGAATCATGTAAAGATTCTAACTGCGAGAAAGGAGATCTACATGAAAATTATAAACCTGTTGAAATTAAAGAAGTTAAAGATAAAATTGGATCATGTGAATATTCTAACTTCAAGAAAAATGTACATGAAAATGATCGACCCGTCGGAATTCAAGATGATTTACGTGACAACACAATTCATAAAGTTAAAATCAGGCCATGTGAATATTCTAACTGCAAGAAAAGAGATGTACATGATAACAATGATCAACCCGTTGAAATTAAAATTGAGTCATTTGAAGATTTAAAAAGTCTGGAAGAGTTTTTACGTGATGAAGCTGTTAGAGCTAAAATGAGTTCATATGAACCTTCTAGTGAAAGTAATATTAAAACAGAGCAAACTGAGAATTGTCCATCTTTCGATAGCTTGGAAGAATTTTTACGTTATGACGAAACTATTAAAGCTAAAATGGAACCATGTGGAAGATCCTTTTACGATGAGGAAAGGAATTTAAGCGCCAATAATCAAACTGTTCACGTTAAGATGGAACCATATGAACCTTTTTATGACGAGGAAAGAAACTTAAACGATAATAATCAAACCGTTCACGTTAAGATGGAACCAAATGAACCTTTTTACGGCGAGGAAAGAAACTTAAACGATAATAATCAAACCGTTCACGTTAAGATGGAACCATATGAACATTTTTACGGCGAGAAAAGAAACTTAAACGATAATAATCAAACTGTTCACGTTATGAAACCATATGAACATTTTTACAGTGAGGAAAGAAACTTAAACGATAATAATCAACCTGTTCAAGTTAAGATGGAACCATATGAACCTTTTTACGGTGAGGAAAGAAACTTAAACGATAATAATCAACCTGTTCACGTTAAGATGGTACCATATGAACATTTTTACAGTGAAGAAAGAAACTTAACCGATAATAATCAAATTGTTCATGTTATGGAACAATATGAACCTTTTTACGGCGAGAAAAGAAACTTAAACGATAATCAAACTGTTCCCGTTAGGATGGAACCATATGAACCTTTTTACGGTGAGGAAAGAAACTTAAACGATAATCAAACTGTTCCCGTTAAGATGGAACCATATGAACCTTTTTACGGTGAGGAAAGAAACTTAAACGATAATCAAACTGTTCCCGTTAAGATGGAACTATATGAACCTTTTTATGGTGAGGAAAGAAACTTAAGTGATAATAATAATCCTGTTCACATTAAGATGAAACCATATGAACCTTTTTACGGAGCGGAAAGAAACTTAAGTGATAAGAACCAAGCTGTTAAGATTAAGGTGGAGCCATACGAATCTCTTCACAACGAAGTATATTTAAGCGGTAATTATCGAGCTAAAATTGATTTAGCTAAGCAAAAAGAATTTGAAGACAGTTTAGAAGAGTTTTTACGTTATGACGAAATCATTGGACTTAAAATGGAACCATACGGACCTTTTCACAATGATAATCAAACTGTAAAACCATGCAATGAGGAATATTTAAGTGATGATAGTTATGAATCTCCTAATGGTAATGGTGAATACTATAAGACTTTTAACGAAAATTTGAGAGATGGCACGACTGTTAATATTAAATCAGACAAACTAATTAGAAGTGAGGAATTAAATATTGACGATAGTAATTTATCTTTTGTTAATGGTGATAATTGCGCAGATTTTGTAGACGAACAAATGAATGAATATAATTTACCTAATTATAATAGCGGTAATGCGTATTCAGGTTTTGAAGGCAATAATAATATTGCCAATAAAATATTGTACAATACTGAAATCAATCACCAATTTTGGAACCATGTACCATTCTTTGATATATATTCTACAACTTCACGACAATCTTCAAAAAGGAAATTTGAATATGAAGAACAATATAGTAGTGATTTATCATCTACAACTAAACAAAATGCATATACGACTTCACTAAATGAAACAACAGGAGAGAGTTCACAAAAAAGAAGTCGGTTAGCATACCGCATGAACGAAAGACACAAATGTAAATGCGGAAAATTATTTAGAAAGCCTGCAAGTTTAAACAGACATCAAAACTTGGCTCATCATCATTAATATTGCCATTAAGTATAGATTAGAATTTATTTTAAGAAAATTGTATATTATTTATTAATTAATGTATTGCTATTCTAAGTAAATTTTTATTTTATTTTTAAAAACAAAGAAAAAATTAAAAAGTCTTCGATTAACAACACGTAACTTTAGTGAATTATTAATAGAAATCCTTAGCCTAATCATTAGCAATGTATAAAATTCATTATTTTTATTATCTAAAATTTACTAGTTTATAATCTCAACGCATTAAACATATATGATGTAAAATGCTATAACTTAATAAAAAATTTCTAAGCAAATTGTTTTGTCACTTATAAATTAAACAGTTGTATAATTTAATATAAATAAAAATTGAAGTATCAACAAAGAAATAAAAGAATAATTAAAAAATAAAATATATACTATATAGACGCATTATTGTTAAGTAAAATAACGTCGTCTGTTTGTCCAACAAAAATTACTAATGACACATTTCTACAGACTTCAGGAATCAGAAACGGCACTTCGGACTTCCCGTTTCCTAGTATAAATAATATTGCATATGTTGAAAATATAATATAGACAAAAATTAATTACATTACATTTTAAATTGTAAATATACTGTAGGGTATTGCCGGCCACTCACCAGTGGTAAAATTACGAGGATTAGACTTTTAATTCTGGCCAAAAGTACTGGTATATTGACCATCACCACTAGTGAGTTTTAGCAAATTTTTAAAAATTATTATCGAAATTTTAATAAATATATATAATTTAAAGTGATTTTTATAAGAAATTTTATAAGGAATTAGTAAAATTATTATTTTATAAAGAGTGTAATAATACTTATTTAAAAATAAAAAATTATACTCATATAATAAATTCGTAATTCAGATAAGAAGGAGTGAGCTATTAAACGATTTTCAAATGTATATGTCTTACATAGGGAAATCCATCAATTTTTAACCAAATGATTTGAAATTTTTACTTTAAGATTGGCTCTATCTTATATATAAAGTTCAAAGTTTGTAATTAATTTTTAAAGATTACCAATTAGTGAAAATTTCTAGTAAAAATGCACATGTACAACTTCTGTCTAGTAAGCATCAACTATTAGTTACCAAATTTATAATTTTAAATATATGTTAATTGATTACTAAAAAAAAAGTAATATAAAATAAAGTATCTCTTATTTTAGATTAGAAATTAAATGGATTTCAAAATCATCTTTTAAAACTTAAAAATTTTACAAAATTTGAGTTATTTCTAAATCCAGTGATTATAAAAGAATGAAATATAGTATATTAGATTTGTTTCATTGAGACACACCTAATGGTAATAAATTCATATTTTTAATAGGGTTTTGTTTTTTATCGCCATGGCGATGCATCGCCAGTGTCACGTGATTTTTTTAATTCCGGCCGGAATTAAAAGATCGTCAAATGATATCCTTTTTTGGAAGTTTTGTGTAACGAAAACTTGAATTTTGCTAAAAAATAAAATTGCCTTTTTTTGGATTGTGTAACGTTACCTTAAAGGCCAAAAAAGGATATTTTGGCCAGCGTTATAAAATTTGGCCGAAATTAATCATGTGATGTATAGTGTGTGACAAATAGGATTTTTTGCACTGAAAAAATTCTCTGTCCCCAGAATAAATAATAAAAATGGAAAACTAGAGGGTGTGATGCTGGGTGACAAATTATTCATATATGTGAAGTCACGTGACACTTGCGACACATCGCTATGGCGATTTTTTATAAAATCCTTTTTAATATTAATAAATAAAAAATTATTAGTATTTTTCTGTTTTAGAACTTTTTTGAATAACAAATTACCTATTAATCCTATATAGTGCTTTTAACAAATTGGTTCAGATCAGATTCAGCTTAATTCTGATCCATCTGATTTTTATTTTAATAGATTTGATTTGATCCAAATCTGATTAGATCTGGTTCAATTTGATCTGAATCTGGTTTAGATTATTTGATTTGAATCTAATCTAAATATAATTCAAATCTTATCCTTATCTTAAAAAAGAAAGGAAATGTTGTCATTAATAACTTTATTCATCCAGATTTTCTAAAAAAGAAAAGGAACATTAATTACATTCTCTTAAGTAAAAAGAAAAAAATAAAAATAAAAGAAATAAACTTATCATAATTCATTCTTTTAAATCCTAATCATTCAGCTTCATTTATATCCAGATTTCTAAAAAAAGAAAGAAAATGTTAATTATATTCCTTTAAATAAAATAAATAAAATTTAAAAAAAAGGAATAATTTATCATAATTTGTTCATTTTTTGCAAATATCTCATAATCTACTAATCCAATTTGAACAATTTTTTTTTATTTTGAAGAGATTAATAAAAGTTATTAAATAAAAAAAGATGGCTTAAATCTGATTACTAGATTACAAAATAAATATAAAATACTCTCAGGCCTAAGGTACTATACAATTCTATAAAATTTTTCAAGAGAAGTACTATACATAAGGAAATATTATGGTCTACGATATACAGTAAATTCTATTTTTAAACAAATAAATTTTAGTATTTATTTATTGACTAATTTTATTTGTACACTATGTATGTCATGTAATTATTATGATTTTTATTGATTTGCATAAAAATTTCCTATTTTAGAAATTTGTGTAATGCATTTTTATTTTTATTAAAAAATAAAATTGCTCTTTTTGAATTGTACAATGGTACTCTAATTTCCAAAATTAGAAATTACAGTAATTTTTGGCTAGAATTATAAAATTTGATATGTAATATATAATATATATATATGACAAATAAGGTTTTTTCTACTGAAAAAATTCTAAGTCTTTAGAATAATTAGTAAAAATGGAAAACTATAGAGGTGTGATATAGGTAACAAATTATAGTTATGTGATACATATTTCACACACTAGTATATATTAAGAAATTATCTTATTTATTTATTATTTTACTATTAATATTCTTTACTTTTATAATTTATAACTATTTCTAATTTTATAATTTTTTTCTTAAGTTTTTAATTTTATTTTTTATTTATTTTATTATTATTGGTGGAATTCCATTTAGTTTAGATTATAGTATCACATTATAATTTGAATACCATACTTTGATATAAATATCACAATATCTATTATATTATAATATGAATATCATGATATAATCTGAATACTATATTATAATAACTAGTTAAAATATTCCATTTTATCCAAATTTTAAATTAACAAATATTAAATGAAATTTAGTTTAAATTCAGCCAATTATTGCCAAAAAAATTGTTGAAATTATTATAGATGATTTGTATAGTTTACCTATCATTTATCAACAAATCAATTAGTAAAAATTAGTAATAAATTAATAAAACTGATTTTTGTATATTTAGCTAATTTTAATTTTATAATAACAATTTACTAATTAAATTTTACACTGGTAAAAAAATAGTTTATCCTACATATATCCTACATATATCTTATACATATTGGGTACTCAAAATATAGAAAATCATATACAAATAATATATATATCATATATACATCAAATACTTATATATATCATATACCTATCAGATACCTGATATATATATGATATATACTATATATTAGTACCTGATATGTATATGATATGTGCATTATTTGTATATGATTTTCTACATTTTGAGTATCCAATATGTGTAAGATATATGTAGGATAAATCATTTTTTTACCAGTATTATTAATTCATTTTATTAATAATTACATATTAAAATTAATATTTATCTATTATTTATATATATTATTTATTCAATAAAGCATATATAAATAATTAAAAAAATATATATATATATATATATTATTTATCATTTACTATCCATCATTTACCTATCATTCTGATAAAAGTTTGAAGAAATCTCTAAAAAAAGGAGAAAACAATCAGAATCTATTTTTTAAATAAAAAAAATTAGTTTTGAAAAAACTTATCTGATTTGAAAGTCCAAAGAAAAAATTTACAAAAAAAAAGAAACTATTAGCAAATCATTTCTTCAATATGAAAAAATGAAGTTTTAAAAATATTTTGAAACTTACTTATCTATCTAATAAAAAAAAATTAGTTAATGGTTTTTCAATAAAAAAATATTAAAGTTTCAAAAATTTGAAATTTATCCACCAATTTGATAAGAGTTTAAAAAAGAAATCCACAAAAAAAATAAAAGAATAGTAATTTGTTTTTTTAATAAAAAAATAAAGTTTTAAAAATCTAAAATTTACCTACTCATTTAATAAAGTTTGAAAAAGAAAACCTACAAAAAAAAAAAAAAAAAAAAAAATTTTTTTAAATTTTTTTTTTAAAAAAAAAATAAAAAAAAAAAAAAAAAAAAAAAAAAAAAAAAAAAAAAAAAATATTATTTAATATTTCTTTGATAAAAAAAATTTGATTGTATTTAAAATAAAAAGAAATATTTCAAAAAGAAAGCAGATAATTTATAGTGTGGTTAAAGTTGTAAGTGAAACTTAGCAATTTAGATAATTATTGAAATTAAAACTATTTAACTGTTTCTGTTTTTCCAAAAAGTTAAAAAAATATGAAATTGCAAAAAGTTTAGTAAATATCAAAACTTTATAAAATTTAGATATATTTGCATTATATAATTAAATATAATTTAGCAAATAAAATTTAAATTATATAATTTATATAATTTAGCAAATAGCAAATTTAAATATACAGTTAAACCTTAATATAGTGAACCCTTGATATAGTAAATTTTTCAGACAACTATAATAAATTTCTCCTTGCTATAATGAATTAACTAATTAAATCTTTTAAAATCTTTACTATAACTCTATAGTAAAGTTGAGATTTGAAATCTAAGGTTCGTTATAATAAGGGTTGACTGTATAATTAAATTTTAAATTAAAATAGTTAAAATATTAATTTATATAATATTTTAATTATATTTAATAAAAAATATTAATTTTAATTTTAATTTAATATATATTAAAGGCATTACATTATTTAATATAATTAAAAGTATAATACCATATTTTATCAAAATTAAACACTCTTATTTTGCAAGAATTTTGAAATAAAAGTTTGAGTAGTGCTTATTTTTAATACTATTTTTATTAGAAATATATATAACTTTTGCATAAAAAATTTTGAAAAGTTTATAGAAGTGCTTATTTTTAAGGAATGCTTAATTTTAATAAAATATGATAATTTGTTAAAATTATATTAAATAGTTGAAAAGTTTAGACAATTATTGAGTTTAGATCCAATTTAATAAACTTTTCTTTAATTTATAGCTCTCATTTAGTTTTATAAATCTAGTATTACATAATAAAAAAAGTTTATTCAAATTGAATTATTAGAATCCAAAATAATTATATTTATATTATAATTATTATAATGCAATTATCTTAACTTCCAGTAATCCAATTTTAATAAACTTTTTTTTTAATTTATAGCTTTCATTTAGCTTTAAAATCTAGCCTTACAAAACAAAAAAAAAAGTTTATTCAAATTGAATTACTGGAAGCTAATATAATTATATAATAATTATATTTAATATTTAATTCGTAATCTACTAATGAACTATACAACTTGGCTATTAAATTCTGGGAAAAATTATATATACAGTATATTAACTAATAGCATAGAATCTACAGTTCTAATAATGCAAGGTACAAATTACTAAAATAATATAAAAATAATATTATAGGCATAAAATATGCCATTTGACTATCTTAATAATAAAAGACTGGTAAAAATTTTAAGTACTAAAAGACACTTTCATAAAAGCTGAAAATTTAAAAAAATTTTAGTATTTTAAATATTTTATTTAATAGTAATAATTTTATATCTCTATACCCAATAGAAGGTGAGTTATCCCATATTTTTTCTTCAGAATTACAGATTCTATATTATTGATAAAAATATATATAAACATATTACTGCCTTTTAATAGTCAAATTTTAGGCGGATTACAAATTAATAATAATAATTTTTTTAGTCAATCAGATTTTGATCAGGAGATAATAAGGATTAAAGCTACAATTTGAGAGAAATCAGCTAATTTCTAGTATATCCTTATCAATTAAAAGCAGAATCTTTTTATTTTGTAACTTAAATATCTATTTATATTAAAAAAACCTAATAAAAAATTTAGTAATTATATTAAAATAATATTTTCATAAAAAAAATGCAGAAGTTGTTAGATATCTCTTCAAAAATTCTGAATTTATTCATACTTTAAAGTTGTTATAATAATGTATTGAAAGATGATTAAAATTAAGAAAAAGACTTTAAATACTTTGAATTACCAAATACCAATTATCTGTAGTTTAAGTTTATTTGTTCCTATGCATTATTTGAGTTTTATTTTTTTTTGACTAAGAACTAGTTTGGATGAAAGTGTTTAATTTGATGCCATTCTATAATAAAGGTTTGTATTGTTAATATTATAAATTTGATTTAAAGTATTAAAGTAAATTAGCTTAAAGTTAATGCAATTTTACTTTTTCTTTTAAAAAAAATGCAAATAGAGCACTTTCTGATTTTTATATATATGATATTTTTAAATATTATTTTCTTTTTAAATTTATCTAACCAACTATTAAAAAAGTTTAGTTGATTTTTCTGTATACCAAATGATTTTGCAAAAACTCTTACTTTTTTTTTAATTAATAATAATAATTCTATAAGAATAATACCTTTTGCAATTATATTTTCCATCCAAATATTTATAGCATGATTAAATAGAGAAAACTTAACTAGTTTATGCTTAAATATTTTATTATTTTTCAGTACAGTTTTCCATTTGTCTTTTTGTGATAAAATTTTTGATATTGTATTTTATTTAATTATTAAGTTTGAGTATTTATCATAAAATGTTTCACAATTTATATATATATTTTATTTTTATTAGTCTATGCCTTATTCATAGAATTAGTATTTAACATCATTACTAATAGTTAAATGATGCTTTTTAGGTTGAGTTATTACAATAATAAAGATATATATATTAAAAGAAAAAGTAGCATTTATTGTAAATACTGTGTATTACCAAATTTATATATGTAATATGCAAATCAAATAATTAATTTTTTTTTAACCAATCAGAAATTATATGATATAAAAGAATTTTAATAATAATAAATTAATATATTCATTACAGATTATTTTTGATAATAATAACTATATAATATAAATGATTATAAAAGAATACTTTAATTAATTTTAAGTTGAATACAGATAAATATATGTTTACAAAAAGTTGTGATTATATAAGAAGTAATTACATAGAAATCTAATTATATTGTATATACTTTATTTTTTTTTTGCAAAAAATTGTCTGAATTTTCACATACTTCTACATGCTTTATATTTTACTAAAAAAAATTAAGGAGATATAAAGTATAGTTGTATTGTTATTTAATACCAAAAGTTTCATAAAGCATATACAAATAGAATTTTTATACTTTACATATAGATCTACTGGAAAAATATATAATTAACTTATACCTGATGATTTTAAAATTACAAAGTTCTCTAACATATATTTTTATTATCATTATTGACTTGTAGAGCAGGTATACATATATATATAATATATACTTTTACACTAAAGTTTAGAAATACCGTATATCATGGGTTATAGTACCTTCCCTATGTACAATACCCTCCTTGAAAAATTTTATGGAATTGTATAGTACCCTAGAAGGTATTTTACATTTATCTCGTGATTCAGTAATCAGATTTGAGCGATCATTTTTTGTTTGATAGCTCTCGTTGAGCTCTTCAAAATAAAAAAAAAGATCGTTCAAATTGGACTAGTAGATCGCAAGATATTCGCAAAAATCAGAATTTTTAAGTTTGTTGGTTAAACTCCGATTTTTGCAAGATACCCGGGGTACTGTAGTTCGTGATATACGGTACTTTATTTTTAATAATATTAAATAAAATTTTATTTTTATTTATATGTTTTTTTAAAAAAAATTCTTTACATTGCAATTTCTTAAATAAATATAAAAATTATTATATTGATTTTTATAAATCATGTGAGATTTTTTTTTAATGACAAATTTTTAACTTTTTAATCAAAATGATTACAACAAAAATAAGTATAAAATTTTAATAGTTAGGTAAAAATAAGATTATATTTTAAATTTTGTAAAGATCAAATCAATAGTTGTTAAGAAATTGAATCAATAATTTATATATAAAAATTATTATTTTATTAGGTCTTATATATGTTGTATGTAGTTTTTGAATACTAGTAGAAATTGGATCTTAGCTGATATTACAAAATTCTAGTCTGATACTTTTGCTTTAATTCTGGTTAACACCTCATATCTACATATGTGGATTTAAAATTAACATAAATTCTGTTTTCACCTATAATATACAGTCAACCTCCCATATAGTCACCTCCTATCTAATCACATCCTCCCATATAAGCATATTTGCATTGGCCCAAATTACTAATAAATATATTAAAAAAACCTCTTCTTTAGTCACATCATATAGTATTTTTATAATCACATCATTTTTTTTTGGTCATGAGAGGTGTGCTTATATGGGAGGTTGACTGTATATAAATTATCGATCTTTAATTATCAATTTCTTAATAACTACTGACTCAATTTTTATGAAATTTGAAATATAATTTTATTGTTAGCTAAATCATTAGAATTTATTTTTATTTATTTTACTATAACTACTTTAGTTTAAAGAGTTAAAATTTTACTATTAAAAAAAACTTTATTTTACATGATTTATAAATGCAAATATAGTAATTTTTTATATTTATTTAAAAATTTATAATATAAATTTTTTTTAAAAAAAATAAATAATAAATCTTTATTATTAGTATAATCAAAAATAAAGTAGTCTAAACTTATTGCATAACCAAAAAAAATAGCATAGAAAAAATTCATTTTTTTTTTCTAAAACTTTATTTTTTATTAGAGCACCTAAAACACTTAGGAAAGAAAATGAAGGAAAAAATTAAATAAAAAAAAAATACTCTTTTATATATCAAATTCTGACTTAGGAAATGATTTAGTAAATTTTCTAATATTTTTTAAGATAGAATTGCAAATGGCATATATAAAAATCTGTCTTATTTTGCATTTTAGTTTCATCTTATTTTGCATTCTAATATGTCTGAAAATATATTGAAAATATAATATAATTATATTTTAATAAATAATATCAGAACATAAAAATTGGCATAAATATATCAGCAATAAATAAGAAATAGTTGGGTTGCAAGATGATACACTTCACTACTAATTTTTAACCAACTGGAAATACAATATAAAATGCACTTTAATAATTCAAATTTTGGGATGTAAAATTAGTATAATTATATTAGTGTAGTTTTAGAAAACTAAGCAGATAATTACATAATCAGATAAATAATTAGTCAAAGGGATAAATAATTAAGAAGATAAATAATCTATATGATATAATATTTATAATAATGGAATCATTATAAAACCAGTTTTATTAAATTATAAATGAGAAGTAATTTATTATTTAAGAAACTAGTTTTACAAGTATATAAATAAAAAATAATTAAAATAATTGTTTGTCATAAAAATAGGATTAACTATTAATATTATTAACATAATTTCTAATTCAATTTTTTTATAAACTAAAATATTACTATTTTTTTTATAGCATTTTTAAAATTGTTTAATATTATAAAATTTATTATTTAAGAACTAAAGAAAACATTATGATAATTTTAAAAATTATATAATAATTTTAAATAATATATAAAAAAATTGAATTAATAAAAAAAAAATAATATATACCAAATGTTCAAATCATTTTTATAAATTTTATATAAATTCTTTAGAAATCTATTATACTTTATTAATAAAATAATTAGCATTTATATAAAATTTGTTAATTTTTTATAAGTTTATCAATTTTTCAAATAAAATTTTATAATAATTATAAAGTAAGTTTTATTAAACTCGATCCTTAATGAGGATAAATAAAAAAACAAATTATTAAACTAAATCATCTGATTGATAAATTTACAAGAAATTACAAAATTACAAAATCATTTAAATATAAAAATTTTCTTTTGTCACAACAATATACTGATGTACAAATTATGAAATTATGATTAATATTATAAAGAATTTACAATTTCATTAAAGTGTCCAGCATGGTCCTTATTGATATTTTTATAAGTGATGTTCATATACAGGGAGTGGGATACCACCATATGATATAATTATCATATGATGGTATCCCACTTGCCCTAGATTATATTACCACCATATAATCTGAATACCACCATATAATCTAATTACCACCATATAATCTAAATAATATAATCTAATTACCACCATATAATCTATTTATTTTTACATATTAGGTATCTTTTTTATGCTCTAGTTATCCTTTTAAATCTTTCTTGCTATCTGCTTTTTTTACCACCATATAATCTAA
>QZLH01000234.1:106742-123484 GCA_003833135.1 Oehlia diaphana | reverse complement strand
TGACATTTATTATAGTTTTATCCTGAAAGAGTATCCATACCCACGAGATAAAGTACGTTCATCTTTAATTACAAATAGGAAAACTTGTTTCTATTCCAACTCTTTGGCAATCTTTAGTTTACTGGAAAAAGGTAAATTTTAAGACTTTTAATTTATTACCAATATTATTGTGTTATGACATTTATTATAGTTTTATCCTATCAGTTACATCAGGCATCATATGAGCAAAATGAACTTCTCAGAAATACATTTATTGCGAAAGTTGGATGTGAATTTAGATTTGACCAACTTATTTTTATGGATGAAACTGCATTCAAGTTCTCCCACTAATTCATCTAAATACCAATCCACCTTTTCTTTGACTAGTTCTGAATTAGAAACATAATTAGTATCAATTAAAAATAATGGTTTTATTTGTCAAATACCTTCATCTCATTTCAGTTTAATGTTTTGTGACGTCCTGGTGGTTTTCACCAAGGATCCATTATTGTTCCCCATCGTACATATATTTGCCATACTTTATCTACAAGGCCTCTACTAATACACAATAATTCAGCAATCTTTTTTCTACTATAACCATTATGACGAAGAAAAATAATTCTCCATTTAAGTCTTCACTAAGAGTATATGCCATTCTGTATTTTAGAACCAAAACTCGTAGAAATCATAAACTTCGAGTAAAAGAAATGAGGAATAATAATATAATAAGTTTGACTTAAAACTCAATAGGAAGTTATAAAAAAGCCTATTATTGTAAATAATCTTAGGAAATCATAAACAAACACGAAAAGAAAGTATTTTACTTTGATGGGTTGGAAAATTTCATAATAAATCGCGGTAATTTTTTTATTTGATGATTGGACATTGTAACTACACTATGTTGAAAATGGTGATAATATGATTTGTAAGATATTTTCTTTCTGAAAACCATCTTGGGCAATTTGGACATTGATATTGATTTAAGTACTGTTTTTATCCATATTTATTTATTAATACTCTATTATTAGCCTTTTTAGTTTTATTTTTAAAAAAAAAGTTTTTTAAATAATAGTAATTAATAAAATAAAGCAAAAGTCTTAATATTTTACGATACTATTATTAAGCTACTTAATCAGTATAGTAATTAAACTTTTTTATAAAGTTTATTGTAAGCCACCATAATCATTATACTGCAGTGATTAATAAGCCACTATTAAATCATATAAATAAACCACATGCTTCACCAAATATTAGTAATTTAAAAAACTTCCCATGTTCATGAATTTTATTATTGATCATTTTTTCTTAAAAGAAAGCCTACATTTAAAAAATATTGTATAATAGTTTATATTCGTACAACTAAAAAAAATCAAGAAGCTCAAGGTTCAAAATTGAAACATATTCGTATAACTCAAAAGGCTGCCACTATAACTCAAAATCCAAAAAAATTCAAGTAACCACGAATTAGAAGTAAAAGTGAATAAATATTTTGAACACTAACGCAAACATGCATATTTATATTATTAATAAATTTTATTCTTGCGGGTTCAAATAACAATAATTTTTCAGTAGAAAAAGGATTTCTATTGAATACAGAGCCCAATGACAATCTTTCTCTAAATATTGAACCAGTGGAAGATCTAAATAGTACATCATTTTCTAACGGATTTCTTTCTGTTCATAATGAATTGTCAGATGATATTAATATAAATAAAGAAGATCAGCAACAACAAAGAATAAACAAAAAAGACGGTATTTAAAATATATCATTTATTTTAGTATTACAATAAATTTTATTGCTAAGAAATAAATTTTTTCTACTTTACATTATCCACACTCATTTTAGAGCCAATTGTTTTTGATCTTCAGAGCGTTGATATGATATTTCAGATTGTACGAAAAGGAACTGAAGCTGCTATAAAAGCTGAACAAGCTGCCAAAGAAGCACTAATTATTAGTGAAAGAAACCAAAATACATTGGCTGAAATCAGTGAACAAGTATTACATTTGGCTAAAACATTGAAAGATTCATGGTGGCAGAGCCTTTTTAAAATGCATCAAAAACTCCTTTAAACCTGCAATATATCCTACAAATTCTGAAATGTGTGAAGTTATTGATGCTGAAGTAGAATTACAAAATCCACAGGCATAGGGTCGGTCATGGCCGGTCATCGGTCGGTCATAACCGGTCAAGAACCTTTGACCGACCGACCGACCGTTTGACCGACCGTTTGACCGATTAAAATAATTAAAAAACGTTTGCGAAACATTTTTTTATTAAATTTTATATTAAAAAACGTTTCGCAAACGTTTTCAGGATCGGTTAAACGGTCGGTCAAACGGTCGGTCAGAGGTCTTTGACCGACCGATATCGGTCACGGTCATGACCGGTCATAACCGGTTAATGACCGTGACCGTTGCCATCCCTAGTCACTGACAGGCACAATGGAAATACTTACTTGATCATCAAATTATTCGTCAGGTCATACCTTTTTCTTATTTGTATTTCATACTAGTAGGTAATAAATTGCTAACAAGTTTGTATTATTATATATAGTTTTCTGACCATCATCACCACACTCGTGGTTCACTTACTGAAAACAAAAATTCCGTGTATGAGTGTATCAGACCTTTGCAGAAAAAAAAACTGCCTATTATCAAACCAACAGTAGGTGGATGGGCAGAGTGAAAGAAGCTACATGAAACAAATGGGCTTTTGAACACCTTGACGATCCAATTGGTCCTTTAGAAAATTCTAAAACCTACATGGAGATTATAATGGAAAAGTATTTCCTAAAGATTCACCTTCAAATGATTCCACAGCGTTTACTATGGTAGTTGTTGAGTTATTCGTAGCGGTACAGTGGATATGAATGAAAAAATTGTGGCATAATTTATTTGGTAGGTCATCGCAATATTATGATATATATTTCACAAATTTATATTACTAATATTGTTCGTTGATTCAGAACAATATAGACGCTGATTGTTAATTAGTTTGGTTTTAACCTAGTTAAAATTAGCAGAATTCCATGTACTTTATTTATAATTATTAATGTTGTATTACATGCATAAGAAAAAATTATGTATTATTTGCGTAATATAATCAAACCATATTTTAACATTATCTGTAAATGGACATTTGCTAACTAAAATGGACATTAAATTAACGGTTTATGGACGTAAGATGCATGACGTCAAACCTGCGGAGGGTATGTTAACAGTTAATAAATGGTTATTGAACAAATGTCCAATAATAGTTATCGGACCACTAAAAAATTTAGTGATGAACGTAACACAAGAGGATAAATTTTGAAAGAAATAAATTTTGGTACTAGCCATTTTAATTAAGATACCTCGTAATATATAAGAAATTTTGTATCACCTGTTACAAAATATTTTATTTGTTTTTTATTATTAAGCGTTACCTGTTACAATATTAGGGGTTATATATTTTTGCTCTTTATAATTATAGTATTTATATTCCTAATCGATATTAAAACAGTGTTACTACAACAACATTTATTTTGTCACAACTATTATTTGTAAATATCAATAATAAATATTTGACACTATGATTCGATATTATTGGCTAGATTGATTAAATTGGATATATAACAATAAGGTCTTGAACGTACCTATTACAAAAATGCAATGTTTTCAATCTACTCAATTTTTTAATATAAATACTGATTTAAACCTATGCAATAGTAAAACATCAAATATGAAAGCTGGTATGTATACAAATATCTCGATATAAATGCTCTTCCGACAAATATTTTTTCCTTACTTGTTATAACCTTTTAAAATATAGTCGGTATTGATTTAGGAACGTCATACTCTTGTGTTGGTGTTTGGCAAAATGATAGAGTTGAAATTATTGCAAATGACCAGGGCAATTATACAACACCATCATATGTAGCTTTCACTGATACAGAAATTCTTATTGGAGATGCAGCCAAAAATCAAGTTGCTATGAATCCTCATAATACTGTATTTAGTATTCATCGTCTCATTGGTCGTAATTTCGATGATCAGGACGTTCAATCTGATATGAAGGTGTGTTCTAAAAAAAAAAAATTATTGATTAAAAATTAGTATTTATAAGACAATTAAGAAATCTTTGTAAAATAATTAGCATTGGCCGTTCAAGGTTATAAACAAGAATGGCAAACCAGTTATCAATGTAGAATATAAAGGAAAAAGGATAGATTTCACACCCGAAGAAATTTTATCCATGGTATTAGTGAAAATGAAAGAGACCGCAGAAACATTCCTTGGTACACAAGTGAAAAATGCTGTAATTACAGTTCCAGCTTACTTCAATGATTCTCAGCGTCAAGCAGTAAAAGATGCTAGTTTGATTGCAGGTTTAAATACATTTCGCATTCGTATTGGATCAACTGTAGCGGCTATTGCTTACGGATTGGATAAGAGAACTACTGGAGAACGTAATGTTCTCGTCTTTGATTTGGGTGGCGGTACTTGTAACGTCTCTCTCTTAACTATTGAAGAGGGGATTTTTGAAGTAAAAGCTGTTGCTGGTGATATTCATCTTGGTGGTGAAGATTTTGACAATCGTCTTGTAAATCATTTTGTACAAGAATTCAAAAGAAAATTTAAAAAAAATATTTCATCGAATGCACGTGCTGTCCGTCGTTTAAGAACAGCGTGTGAACGTGCGAAACGTACACTTTCAACATCAATAAAAGCTTCCATTGAAATTGATTCTCTTTATGAAAGTATTGACTTCTATACCTCTTTGACGCGAACCAGATTTAAAGAATTAAATCAAGATCTATTTCGTTCTACAATGGAACCTGTTGAGAAAGTACTTCGGGATAGTAAAATTGACAAAAGTCAAGTCCATGAAATTGTCTTAGTCGGTTGTTCAACGTATATTCCCGAGATTCAAAGAATGGTATCTGAATTCTTTGATGGTAAAGAGTCTAACAAATCTATCAATCCTGCTGAAGCCGCAGCTTATGGTGCTGCAGTAGAAGCTGCTATTTTATCTGGTGATACATCTGAAAAGACTCAAGATCTACTTTTACTTGATGTCGCTCCTTTATCTCTGGGTATCGAAACTGCTGGTGGTGTTATGACACCACTTATTAGACGTAATACTACAGTACCCACTAAGAAATCTGAAATTTTTTCTACGTATTCTGATAATCAACCTTATATATCGATATCAGTATATGAAGGTGAACGTACTCGAACAAGAGATAATAACTTGCTAGGAACATTCAATTTGACTGGGATTTCTCCAGCACCAAAAGGTGTTCCGCAAATTGAAGTTACCTTTGATATTGATGCAATGAGCATCTTGAACGTTTGTATTTATATATAAAATTATATAATTTATTAAATTAATTGTATTTTAACTTTCTAATCAATTATAGGTTTCTGCTGTTGATAAAACAACAGGCATATCAAATAAAATTACCGTCACTAATGACAAAGGACGATTATCGAAGGAAGAAATCGAACGCATGGGTTTGAATCAATTTTCAATATTCACATTTTAATAATCATCAGTAATGTAAGTTTAATTACTAATTTAATAATAATTACAGTTGCTGAAGCTAAAATATATCATGCAGAAAGAAAACAATATGAACAAAGTATAGAAGTAAAAAATCGCCTCGAATCCTACTCATTCAACCTATTTAATTTAGTTCAAGTAAGTTTCTCGGTTTGTAGATTAAGTTTTTGACTACTTGATCAAATTTATAATTTCATTTTTAAAAATGAATTTAGAAAATCGATAATATAAAGAATAAACTTCAAGATGCAGCACAAAATTCGATTACATGGATTGAGAATAACCAAGAAGCAAATAAAGATGAATATGAACATGAACAAAAATTACTTGAAAGGATTGTCGACCAAATAATGAATAAACTTCATAGCATAAATGTTTCTTCATAACTTCCTTAATTCAAGAATGTGAGTATGTTTAAATTATAAAATAAAACCAAAGGACACCTAGTTTGATAGGAATAATAAAAAATAATGATTGTTATATTATAAATAATTAATTATTTTACATTTAAATTTTTTTTATATTACAAAACTCTGTCTTGATAGTCTAATGGCAAAACATTTTTGCAATGTTTTGTTTAACTTTGACTAGCAAAAATTGTTAACTTGTTCACACGAATTTATCATATACAGTAGTACTCTGAATTACTTCTTTAGATACTGCAAATACATAATTATATTTTTATAAAAGTTATATCATACGATAAATAATTATTCCTTTTCTTCTAAAATCGATATATAGAAAAATTGACTACAGACAAAATGTCATTTAAGTTATTCAATCAAAATAGCCTGAAAAAAAAAAATGACTGACGTAATTAATTGGATTTTAAATCGCTTACAACCGATTGAGCTGCTATATATCGCAATTCACATAAATCGTATGTATGTATGAAAGCATCTTAGAACATGGATTCAAGTCAAGTAAATCGGATGAATGAAAGCACGTCTATTCTTTTTTGAAAAGTTACTCCAATTTTTTTATTTACTTATGCAACAACACACTAAGAACATTCTTGTCTGAATTAATATATAAATAAAAGTATTTGTTAAACTATTTGGTATCATATAGATACTGTTATTTTGTTGAATTAAAAACAAAATACTGTATATTAGATGTATTTACCTGAGCTTTAATTAGATAAAAGAAATTTTTTTTAGTTCGACATAGTCATTTGAAAAGTTTTTTGAAGATGGATTTTATTATAACGCTTTATTAAAAAAAGAAGAATTTATTTATCGATAAGGAATATTTTAATTCGATGTTACAATAATTTTTTTTTTTTCATTCAAGAAAATTAAGAAACTTGTTACCCGGCATTAATCTTTACGATTGTATGATATCGTATAATTTACTTTTGTGCCATCGTGAAACGATTATTGATTTTTTTAAAACAAAATATTGGATTATTACTTGTATATTATCAAAAGTCTAAAAGAAAGATCTTTATTTTGCTCAATATAGAAATAAATGTTCATATAAGACAAAAAAATGATGAAAAATTAAAAGAAAATAACATTCTACTTAAAGAAAAAAAGCTAAGCGGAAAAAAAACGAATAAAAAGAAATCCGAAAAAAAAGACAAACTGCAAAACGATTGTGTTTGTAATAAGAAACAGAATAAATAAACAAACTCGAAAAAAAAGCGAAAAAAAAATCTAACGAATACATTAGTTCGAGAAAAAAATCGTGTTGTTTGTTTGTAAATAAAAAGAGAAATATATAAATATGGAATAATATAAAGAATAAAAAAATTCTTAGGATTTTTTACATTATTTATACTTTGTATTTATCGGAATTTATGTCATAATCTTCGCAATTTGGCAAGTTTGACAAGTCAGAATCTTCGCTTTCTGATTTTTCTGTTGTATTGCTTGCATTGCTTTCATCAGTAGAAATAATATTATCTGATACACTGTTGTTTTCAGAATCAATACGAATAATAGGACCAATACTGAAATTACTTGATGAATATTTGGTCTATCATCTGGTTCATGTTGCCAACATTCTAATTAAATAAATAAATTTAATGCGAAAAAGTTTGTTATAAAATTTTGTCAATAATTTTATGCTTACTTTTGTAAAGCGCAACGAATTTATTGTTTGTATTAGGAATAGGATTTTCTCTTTTACCGTCAAGGATTTCAAGCATTATTTTAGTAGGTTCATTGTTTGTTTCGAAATTAAAAGGGGATGAACAGCTCGTTAATTCCCAGAATACTATTCCTAAACTATATATGTCGGATTTTTCAGTTAAATCATAACTTTCAGCATTGAGAATTTTAGGATCCATATAGGGTATTACGCCACGAGGTTTAATAAACCCTTTAGTATAATAATCTGATCCTTGTAAACGTGACTAAATAGAAAAAAACAAAAAAAAACAATGTGTTAATTATACAATAAAGGTAAATTATAATGACATGTAAATATACTTACAAGATCCCCGTGTATGATTTTTTTATAATGTAACCATGAAATTGCAGCTGCAATTTCACTAGCAAATTTTAATTGAGTTTCCCATTTAATTAAGGTTGTTGCGTTATCCCTTAAATATTTTTCTAATGTTCCACCGTCTGCATATTCAAGAACAAGCGATAATAATTCGTCTAAAAAAAAATAAGCAATATGTTTAATAGAAAAATATAGAATATTTTTTATGCATTAATTATCTTTTACCTTTTAATTTCGTGACTCCATAAAATTGAATTATTTTTGGATTAGTAGCAATTATCATTAAATTAACCTAGAATGAAATAAAATAAATCATTTGTAAATATCAGTAAAAGTTATTAAATAAATAAATATATATATGTATATATATCGAAATTATATTAATAACATACTTCATTAATGATTTCTTTCATAGAAATTTTATCTTTGTCGAATTTTTTAATTGCATATTTCGTTGATGTATCCTTCCAATATGCAACGTGAACCGACGCAGATCCTCCAGAGTCAATCTTGGAAACATTCTTAAAGTCTTGAAAGTCATAGTAATTTTCTTCCAATAATTCATCAATAATATTTAATTTGATGCGCGGCTGTTATAATGAAAGTTGAATTATCAATAGGTGGCACAACAGATACTACAGCACAGCATGTAATTACGTGAACTAAGCATGCTGGCTGAAAAAAAAAACCATTTTAGAAAATCTCCGATCGATCTTCTTTTTTTAGCAATTGATACGAAAAATCTCCAATTGATCTTTTTTTTTTTAGAAACAGGTTCTGTGCTAATTTAGAAGTTTTGTGGCGAGTTATTTTCTTGGCTTCTTTTCTCTCTCTTATCTTTATTGTAGCGAAGTTTATAGGTCAACAATTTAAATATCAAGGTGAATAGACTTTTCGTCAGTAGATAAAGTCTTAGATTTATCTTTTGAAATGTTGTGAGGTAAAATTAAGACAATAACCCACAAGTTTCTGACGAACATTTAACTTAAATTGACCATTTTGAAAGTAAAATAACGATTTCCGACTCTTTTATAGAGTTATAATATAGAAGCTATACCTAAAAGACTTCATGATTGCACGAATGTACCTCTTCGTATAACGCATATGCCTGCATCGGGTCTCGGGGTAATATTTTTTCCGTACGTGACTTGACCAAAGTTGTGTTACAGGACACAAAATTTAAATGACAAACTATACGTGACTAATTAACTGTTAAATAGAATTTAATGATATTTTTTTAAAAAAAATTAGTAACGCGTTTATTAATAAAAATTCAGAAAAGATTACATAAAACATTAAAACACTTAGAAAGCAAATTAAAAATTAATTTACCCTCTATAACTAAAGTATTCGAACAATAACTACCTATTACTAACTATCTAATCTGTTCTTAAGTAAAAAGTATTATACTAATTTCATAGTTAAATTCCAACTTTTCGTCCAATTATTTTGTCTTTTGTTACTAATTTAATATTATTTTCTCTATTTTTAAATTTTTCGTTAATTTTAATTTTTTTCTTTTATTTTCTATATTTTCTACCTTTTTATCTTCACATTCCATATCTCTACCTTTAAACTTTCTAACTCTTTTATCAGACTTTTTAATACCTAAACTCTGTTCTATTTAGTTAACTTCATTACACCTTTTGATCCAAAATTCCTTTTTTAACTCATTAAAACAAAAAATCCAAAGCCGTTAATCATTTCTTTTTCATCTTTATCTTTTGAGGCCGTATTAAATTTACAATTTTGGATCTTTTAAAGATTTTTCATTAATTAATTCTTCTCTCAATTTTAATCTTATTTTATCTAAACTAGATAATAAAAAATAAATCTCCTCTATAAATTTAATATTCATTTTTTCCATAAATTTCTCTAAAAAACTTAATTCCAAATATAAATCCTCGTCCAATTTCTTTCTATTACTATTTTTGTTAAAATTTTCTAATATTTAAGAACATAAGTATTAACCTCACTTTCTCTATCAATTATTAATATTCCCAAAATAATACCTCTCAAAATCACTTTAAACTCGTTTTCATTCCTATCATCATATCTTACACTAAATTAAATTTCCTCCTTATCACTGTTAAATTCTTTTTCTAATTAAAATTTTTAATATATATTCATAACTTCTCTTACCATTTTCCTCCATTCTATTTCGTAATTTTAAATTATCTATTATTAAAAATTTATAAAACTTTTATCGGTCTCTATTAATTTATCTATCAAATCAATTTTCCAATTATAAAATTTGTCATTTATATCTTGTTTCACATAATCTCTAACTATTTCATTCTTTTTAATAATATCCCTTAACGATTCATAAGGTTTAAAAACTAATCCTTCTATTCTTTTTTTTATAATCCTACTATCTTGATTATTTAGATAAATTAAACAAAAACCATTATCATCTTCTTTACTATTTTTCTTATTTACGTTCTTTTCACATCCTCTACACTTCACTAACTCAGGTGAGTTATCAAGATCTAATATTTCATTATTAAAGTCCATATGATGCCCTAAACGTTTAAATTTTTTACTTCTTGACTTCTTTTTATCTATCCCAAAAATTGGCATTCCTTGATCATTATTCCAATCATTATTGTTTATTTTTCGCCTTCGTCAAATAACTTCAAATGTATTTCTTTTAAATTTTTCTCTTCACATAAATATTTATCTTTAACTTTTCTCGTCGTTTGATCCTCAATTACTTCTCTTTCTATTTTTTAAACCATCCCGGTATTTTCCCTTTTAAATTTAACCTTTTCTCCATAATAAAATGTTTCCATTTCATTAGATGAACATTATCTCCTAACAATTGTGATAAAAAAATTATTCCTTTCTTTCTTCTTGATGTTGCGCACAATTTAATTTCTTTATTTGTTAGAAAATCAATTATTTCTAATTCATACCCTTTTACCTATGTTCATCTCTTTTATCTTTCGTTTCATGTATACATAAACACATGTTTTCCTTTTTTAATAAATTTATAGCGTCTCTGATCCAACAATGATTCCCTCTAAATTCTTCAAATTCCATCTCCCCAGGACATTTTGCCGTCCAAATTCTTTTTTGTTCTTGTAATATCTTTATTTTAAATAAAATTTTTAATTTATCATTTCCACTACTTTGATAAATTATATTTTTACTTATACTTTCTAACTATAAATCATAAATTGATTTAAGCCCATATATCCTCTTTATCATAGAATAAAATTTGAGAAATTATTAATAAATCATTTACACCAAAAATTTTAATATTTAAGTGACTAAGTGAGAAGCTGAGAACAACAGAACGGAAAGGGTTATTTCAATTCGATTTTGTTATACAAATATGACGGGTTAACTTTTAATAAAACGATCAAACAATTGCAAAAGTGAATTTATTAATATTAAATAATGTAAAGAAAAATTCAAAATAAACTTATATTATTACCAATATGATGTGGTAACTATTTAAAATGATTTAAATTTATTAATATTTATTGATATCATTAAATGTTCCTTATTCTTTACAACATAAAGTTTGCCATTGTGTAATAAAAATAGCATCGCAATTTGAAATCGTAATTGTTTAGATTATAAGTATATAACTCATGTAATGTTGTTATTATGGTCTTATTCAAGATAAATTAAAGACAATAGTAATTGATTGACTTCTTAGAATCACAATAAACACAATTCTAAAATTATAAGATGCAATTTCTTTTGCATGTCAGACCTAGAAAAATACTGTCATACCATAAAAGTGTTCCATAGATTAATTGAAATAATAAGAATAATTTCATGATTAATTTCTTCCAATTTATAATAACATGATATACTTTTTTATTTATTCATTAATACCTTATAATTATCATATTTGCAAGTTCAAAATTTAAATTATATTTAATATTACAAACATATATTTATTAAGACTGATAATAAAATTGGTAAACATAAAGAAGTAGGTATAAGTTATTCTTATTAGTAATTTTTTTAGTAATATAGGACAAGAATATGATCCTTGAATTATAAAATATTATAAAATTTCAATTTCTATTCTAATTTTATAAGAAGATAATAATCTTTTGTATTTGCTGTATTTGCTGGTCCTTTTATTAATTTCTCAAATTTTCCAAAGTAATGTAAGGTCATCCCATGAGAAGCTTAACGATAGGCATTAGATCTTTATCATTCCTACTGCTTAGGTGATTTGACAGCTTTCTTATGGGTTTTAAAAGAAGTTTGCCTAAAAGAATAGGGTGTAAGAATATACTAATCTTTTTGTGTTCTTTGAAATTAGCTTGAAGTCTGGTTCATTTCATATACAAAATATCATCTCTAATGAGCTTGAAAATTGTTGGTAATAGACATTTTTTCTGCAAGTATAATAAAGAAAAGAATTTTCTCAGTGAAATGTTCTCTAAGGAATATTTCACAATAATTTAATAGGTTTTTAATAATGAATATCTTCAATTGAAGTAGGGCATCTCATCAGTATAGAGATCGAGCCATCTTTTTGATGAATCTTTTATACTGTATTGTAGGCTCTGTAGCTATGTGGAGAATTGTCGTACAAGCAAATAAACTCCCGAAGAACTTGGAAGCAAATGAAAGAAAAATTTTATGTTCAAGAAAATGTGTATTTCAACTTGTAGAATAATATCTCCATCTTCTGTATAATAATGAACACTATGTTTATGTAACTACCCATTAAGTCGAAATTAAAGAAAATAAGGTAAATTTATGAAAATCTGCTTCTAATAGACGGGTTATATTTTGAATTCTAGCAAGTTATAAACCAAATCTCTTTTCTCATGATATTACTAACAATAGTTTCTCACGTTAAATGAGTACTATGATGTTATCCTTGGTGAATAAAGATTATATCAACACAACTTAATAACAATCCGCGTTAGAAATAATCTTGCATCATTCTGTCACTTTTAATTAGATCTAATTTTATTATTAGTCTATACTAAGCTAAGCTTTATATTTAAGAAAATAACGTCGAATTAATTTATGGTCTACTAGTAATTTTCATCGTGTATTTTTTAGGTGAATTTTGTTGAAGGTTGGGTTAAATATCGGATATATGAGATTAAAATAAGGGAGATGAGAGTATGGTAAAAAAGTTGAACAGTTTGGATGGGTAAATTTGCCAAATTGGTAGGTTGGCAATATTAAGATTGAGATTGAAAGATTATAAAGATTATGGATTTTGCCTATAGTTTTTTTTTTGTTGAACTTTTAAGTAAACTAGTTTAACAATTCTATGATTAATTTTGTTTCCGTATTGGAATGAAATTTAGATCCTGGAAAACAAAAATATTTGATGTTTAATTGTTATAAAAACGAATTCAATCAATATTATTTCCATCTTTGATGAAAACTTATTTCCAAATTTATAATCGTTTTCCTATGTTAATAATACAGTGTCATTACTCATTAGTAATTACTAACATTATTTATTAGATGTTTCACTTACATAATAAACCACAAGACTACCACAAGTGCAATGCTTATAGTGCTTAATAAATAAAATATTTTTGACGATATAAACTTATAATAATCATTGCTTTTTATTAAATACTTAAATGGAATACACCAAATACCCACAAACTATTAATTTAAAAATGCCTAGCATTAAAACAAATGTAGTAGTACATAATATATACATCTTACATCTTATAGTTCACATTTACTAAGACTCACATCTAAAATCTTTAATAATTCCATTATCTTTATATTTATTAATCAATCTTACATAATTTTCTTCTTTATAAATAGATCTACATGTAAATATAGAAAGTGCAGGCCTGCCTCTCCATTTTTTTAAAAATTCCTCCAAGGATTCCAAAGAAAATTTAACATCATAAAGAAATCTAATCTCTCTTAAGTTAATCGGTGCTGATTTAATTAATAATTTCAATAATTCTTCTCCATTTTCAAAAAGCATTTCTTCTTCAACTTCTACTTCATTCATATATATAACTAATAATAATGACTTCAAATTTTGACAAATTTTTAGTAATTTTTCAAATTCATCAAAATGCTGCTC
Source organism: Oehlia diaphana (assembly GCA_003833135.1). Taxonomy (NCBI): domain Eukaryota; kingdom Fungi; phylum Glomeromycota; class Glomeromycetes; order Glomerales; family Glomeraceae; genus Oehlia; species Oehlia diaphana. The sequence continues at coordinate 109,457 of QZLH01000234.1, read as the reverse complement.
TGATGGTGGAAATACAAGAGACAAATGTTCAATTGAAAGACAATTTTCATAAACGCTACGAATAAAAATGAGGGAATCATCATCAAAATCACTTATATAATCATCAAGTTCATAAGATGATCCTAAAAAAATTTTCTTTAGACGTCCTCCACTATTTTCAATTATGATAGAAGCTGCTTTTAAATCATAATAATCTATCCTAAAGATCTCAAGTTCACGATAGACGCACATTTTTAATTGTTCTTTACTAAAGGAAAATCCAAACCCAGTTATCAATGTTTTTAGTTTATGAAATTTTGGGAATACCTTTGGTGATGTACGACTAATAAATATAAAGTAAATATTTAGATGAGTGATAATATTTGCATTTTTTTCCAATGCAAGAAGAATCTCTTTGTAAGAATCTCGATCTGGTCCAGGAGCATATATATAATGATCATCTTTCCATTCAAAATATTTTAAATTTTTTTGAACTCTAATTAATTCAGCAACCCCATGATAATCATTTGGATCTACATTAACAACAATGAGCCTTTGAATATATTGACATAACCACGCCAATCCATAAAAATATGAAGAATCTATTGATGTGTCGCATATTAATTCACAAAGTGAATTTAAACATAGCCTAGCATCTGTAAAATAAAATATTTGATGTTTAATAGATTTCATGTCCAAATACTTTAATCCCGGAAATTTCTTCATAAAGAGACCATAAAATTCTTGTTGTAAAATAAATTGATTATAAGCTAAAGAAGATCCAATAGAAGATATTATATTCATAGTATTTATATTAATACTTCTACAGAAAGATAAATAATCAAATAAAAGTGATTTGTGCGAAAATGATGGTAGTTGGATCCCTTGACTTGTTAAGAATACTTTAATATCATCACATAAATAAGAAGCAATGATTATAAATAAGTAATTTTTATTTCTATAATTAATATCATAGCACCAAGGATTTCTCCATAAAATCGGAATCACAGTTTCGCACCAAAGTCTATTGACCATTAGACATGAGAAGAGAGATTTCGAGTCATCATATATTTCTTCAAATATTAAGAAAAGAATATCCTTATTGAGTTTCGACATTCTTATACAAAAATAATGAACAACATTTTAGAATAAATTGTTTATAAATGAAATATTTTCTAATAGGGTAAATTTAAATATGGTTTTACAAAGTGTTGAGACAATCTTTTTTTTTTTAAAAAAAAAAAATAAAATAAAAATAAAAATAAAAATAAAAAGAACGAATACTATTAATAAATGCGGGGAATCAAACTCCGGACGAATTAAATTGTTCTGTAAGACCATAATGATGATCATCACAAACATTACGCAATCCCCATGTTTGAAATACTTATTATGTAACTTTTTATTATATATGACAAAATAAATTAAATTTCAAAATTTTGACGTATTTATTAAGTTCAAATTTAAATTTTTTGGTTACTACTGGTTTTTTAATAAATTTTTTATAATCGTAAGTATGGAAAGTGCAGGTCGATTCCTCCATTTTCCTATCTGAAAAATTTTAAGAGCATCAATCAGTTCAGTTGGAGTTTAATATATAGTTAATATATTTTCTTATTGCAAAAGATTATCCAATAAAGATATATTTATTGATATCAAACATGTTGATTTATTAAATTTATTAAACAATTAGACTATCAACCTGTAATTACGACTAATAATATATTTATATTGCAATTTATGTGAATACATAAATTTATGAACTTATGGAGTTGAATATATTTTATAAAATTTGTAAAGCTTACGATATGTTAATTGGATTTTAATAGAATATTATTTATTGATTGTATGACCTTAATGGAACTTTTTCAATTAGTAATAGGGAATATATTAAAAATTATAAAGCATATCTTGGAATAAAATAACCTGCAAATACAAATGATTATTAGAATTAGAGCAGAAATTTAAGATTTGCAATATCTCGTAATTTAAGAATCAAGGCCTATTACTTTCATGTTTGACAAATTTTAATATATAGAATATATAACAATACTGTATATACAGATATTACACTTGTATATTATCTTTTTTTTTAAAAAAAAAAATTAGTAACGCATTTTTCTTTATTAAAAAGATTATATACAAATCAAAATACCTAGAATCATTTACAAAATCGAAAATGACTATAACTAATTATTAATATATTTAAAAAAAACTAAAAATACTAAAATTTAAACTTTAATTGCTAAGTCTAAAAAATTTTGTTTCAATGTTACTAAGCTAAATTTATATATTTTTTGATTTTTTTTTATTATCCTATGTTTTCTGCATTTTCTATTTTTCTAAAACACTTTTACTACATTGAAGATAAAATTGCTAAAGTAGAATAAAACAAAAAACAAGAAAAACGAAAAAATAAATGCATTATATCTAATTTATGCCTTGACGGAAACGTATTCGAAATTAGCCAAAATTCTCCACTTGACTACGTAATCTGCAACCCTTTCCAACACAAATTAAACAACTCTTATATTCAATTTTGATTTATCTTTGAATGACGTGTAAATTGTTTATGCACACTCAGAGTCGTCTCGGCTTCCCTGAGATGTTACTACTATAGTTGGGTGCCGAAATATTTCGACATATGCAATTGCCGAAACTATTGCCGAAATCCCAAACTATTAGACCATTACTAAATCTAGATTTAGGTTAAATTTTCAGTAAAATTAGGATTTT
>QZLH01000234.1:89883-106095 GCA_003833135.1 Oehlia diaphana | reverse complement strand
TAGGTTTTCAGATTTGGCAACTATAAAACTAAAAGCTGAACTATTTTCAGTATATGGACAATAAGTTTCGGCATATGAAGAGTTTCGGCACCCAACTATAGTTACTACGCGTTCCTTATTTTCATTCAGATTGTCGTTTTCCAGCTCCAAAGCTTTATCATCACTTGGTCCCTTCGTTCGACATGTTGACGTTAAGTTGATTAATCCTCTCGCCAAAAGTATTATTCAGTTTGTCAAAATTTTCAAGCTCTTCTTTGTTTCTAGGCTCCGTAGAAACTGCCGATAACTTAGGACTTTGCGGTGCGTCTTCAAATTGCTCGTCCTCCGATGAGGCATGTGCACCATCATTTGTCGTCCTACGTCGCAGTTTCGTAAAAATACCGTTCTTTCCTATTATCTCATCTTGATCTTTCATCTGTAAGCCTTTACCCATGTCTTCTTCCATTGTTGATTTATAAACGGCCTCTAACAAATCTCACTCATTGTTAAAATACATTAAAATATATTTTATTGTGTTAATTTTAATGATTTTAGTGAAATGGGCATTCTTTAATTATATTTATTTTCAAAGTACAGGTAAATAAAAACAATTCATTAATGGCTTAGAATTTTTTCATTATAATATTTTTTTTCTCATATACAGTATACAATATAAACGAATCGAATTCTCTAGAATCAATATGGGAATTATTATTATAATTAAAGCCTGAACCTGATATTGGAACTAACACAAACACCAGCGAAGAAACAGCCACAGCTACTGCTAGCTACAACCAATATTGGCCCCGTTCCCTTCGAACAACGGCGACGCTGCTACTTCTAATGATACAGCAGACGAATCTATAGGAAGTAATATAAAAAGCATTAGTTATGACTCTTATTCTTGTAAATTTTATTAAATCATGATAATGTTAGCGATAGACTTCATTTATAAATCACAGTAAAGATAGTTCAATAGATGTTAAACTATCCGATCGAAATGATATAAAATTTATCCATTATGAATAATATAAACACATGACTTATATAATTATTACCACTAAATTCTGATACTTCCCAAGATTAGTCGCGTCGATACTCGGAACGATCGATACACAAGATATTGTGACTAGAAAGGTACTCATATTTAGAAAGCTACAAAAATTTCATTGATTATCTGCAAAGCTCTCCAGTGGAAATGGCTTTTCATTTCGTCTAAAATTTCATAGAATACTAAAATAAAGACCTAATAGCTTCTAGAAATGATGGTACATTTTCACATTTGTTAATAAAACAAGCACTAAAACATCGTAAAATATAAAGAATACGTTAGCTTTCCCTAGAAAAATCATTACAATGATTTTTACCTGTGGGAATTATTGCTAAATCGGAGTAATATCTTTATAATAATTTTTCGCTTGGGCAATTGATTTTTAAGAATAGCAAGAATCAAAAAAATTATTTATTTAATATTATCAGTTCGTAAAAGACAAAAATTTTGTTAAAAAAAAAAAGAAAGCTAAAAGATTCAATAATGGTTATTGGTTAGTTTGATGCTGACTCTTCCCGCATTTTTATAACATCATATACTGTATGCTTAAGCTTAAGCTTAATTCTAAGTTTAGAATATGTTTTAAGCTTCAAGCTTTATGCATTGGATCCGCAGCTAGATACTTTACAAATGGTAGGTTAATATATATGAATGTAATATATAATAATAAAATGGTAAACTAAATAAAATTAATAATCATAATCACTTCTGAAAAATGAAAATAATATTAACTAAGTTGTTTTGCGCATTTAAAGTCTTCCTAAAAAAAAATTGAAAAAAATGTAAGTAACTCTGTTCATAAAATTTAGACTTCTATATCATACGTATTCACGTTAATACTACCATTTGTAAATTTCTGAAAACTCCTTCGATGTCTGGAAAATGTCTGGAAAATGTCTGGAAAATTGCAATATTCCGGACGCCGCGAAATATTGTGAATTTCCGGAAAATGTCCAGAAAATGTCTAGGAGGGCTCAGGTCTGGTATCCTTAAAATGTCTGGAATATTGAATTTTCCAGACATTTTTTATTGACAATTTCCGGATATTCTTTATATATATGTATAGAGACTCGGTTCGTTGGTTATCCTAGCCAACAAACAATAACTTTAGTTAATTGCTATTACACAAATATCTTCCTATAATTAATATTGATTATACTTACAAAATGCTTTATTTCATCACAAAGCATTTCAAGTTGAGTACGCAAGCGCTCAAATTCCTGTTGGATATTATATATGAACTTAGATGATGTACGAAAAAAAAAATCTTCGTTAGCCAGGCAAATATGGTAACACTCTTAATCTCTTGTTCTTTTGAATAACGTTCGGCTGTATCTTTATTTCGACCTGTCTGACTAACATATTGAAGATTGGTGACACGTTCCGATATTTTTCGTCGTGTAATTAAATCTAAATTATAATTCATACGATGAATAAAATAATTACCGCAATTAGCTCATTTAATCTTTGATCAGTTTATTTCCATTATCTTTATTTGAGCGCTTTCTCAAATTCTTTTTCATACAATTCTATATCCTAATTTCATAATTTACGTGACTCGAATGCATTACGCTGTTCAACTTCGTTAACGCAGATTCTTCTTTAATTCGTTATCTGCATATTTAATTAAAGAAATTTAAGAGATAAATTATGATTGTTATGTACTGAAAATTGAATGAATAGGGCAAATTCAATTTGGTGTGATCCTATAACTGATAAGGATACATAATAATTACTGCGTATAATGATCACATAGAAGTCTGTCGTAATAAGATCATTTGATCATTTATATTAAATCTTATTGAATCTTCTTTAGAAGCGGTGCAAAAATGAAAAAATACCAAAAATTAATGGACTATTTTTTATAATTATCATAAGCCCAATGACGCTAACCAATTTTTTTTTTGCATATTTGTATATAATCTATTAAAATATGTCCATCTAATTATGAAAAACATCTTACCTTTTAATCTTCAATTGTTTCAACTGACGTATTGATTTTGTACTTTATGTTTTCATTAAAGATAAAGATATTACCATATGGACTCTTTTAATTTACTTAAAAAAATATTTTGATTATAAACTATTGCCCATGGACACGATGATATTGTCGATGATATCGATAGTGTATCTCTTTTGGATGCATTACGTCATGAGAATTAGTTGTTGAAGATAAGTTATCGAAAAAAGGAAAATTTTCTTTCCAGAATATTTGTTATCTTAGCAGACCTTTCCATAACGGTGAATTTAACAATTCGTGTGAATAAAAGATTGTACAATTAATGTTCGATGATGAGATAGTACAGTCGAACCACTAAATAATTACACCCCTTGAAAATGTCATATGATGCGACTAAAGAGGAGAACCTCATTTTGATATTCTAATTTATACACTTATCACCAACATAATTCACTAAAAAAACTGTTACCAAATTCAACTTTATTTATTCAAACTTTTCATAATGCCAAAAAGAAATTTAGAAAAAAAAAAAATTATTTTTTTCGGTTGTAACCGGAAAAGAAATAAAAAAAAATTATTTAAGATAAAAAAAAATTTCGAAAAAAAAAGAACCTGCTACATCATCTGACAAATGAAATATGATTTACAAGTTAGCACCGATCATCACGAGTTCGGCACATGACCACTATTAGTTATCTCAATGACAGTAATAAATACGGAATAGATCAGGCGCAGACACATCACACTACACACACTACACAATTTATTTCTTAATAAACTCTTTTCTTTTGTTAACGTTTAAAGTTATGTATCTGGTAGTCACTATTCTACAGTTACATTATTTGCAAATTCAACATGATTTACTATAATTAAATATTATAATAAAAAATTATACAGTTATTGTTAACGAGATAGAACTTAAATGCGATAAGTTATCAATGTTTCCAGAATTAATAACCTTATATCGAATTATTGACATTTTCCGTGAATGTCCGTGAAAGGCTCATTTTACGGAGTTTTTACAGAAATAACGAACAAAGGGGGCATTGTTATCTATTACGGTATTTTATATGTATAATATATGCATTCAAAAGATTAAATGATAATTTGCTCAAAACCATTTCAGTGAAATATTCGATAATAGTTATAAAGTCATATTTTAATTCATATATCATCATATCCCAAGAAATGTAACCTTTGGCGGATGTATAATTTCGTATAAACTAATCGCTGACGGTACAGAGTTTTTATTATAAACCCTGCAATTTTTGAAGGATTTTAAATATAATCGGGTTTCGGGATCAAGTTATTAACTCCGCCTTCTACGTATAATAAAATCGTATAATACGACACTCTTTGATGTGGCACTCTTTGATGTTATGCATGCGGTAAATTAAAAAATGTTGTACTCATTGTAACTGTAATGCAAATAAAATGATATCAACATTATTAACCTGCGGCTAATGAAGAAGCCCAATGGCATTGTAAGATCTTTATTAAGAAATTCCAAGTTTTTTCCAAGCATTTAAGAATTATGCAATGAATGTAGAAAAGATAATACGATCTTTTGAAAACGGAAATGTATGCAAATATTTGGACAAAGGAAATCTGTAAAAGGAACAATAGAAAAAAAATCTATTTTTAGTCATTTATTATAAAAAAATGTTTTTGTACTAAAATTATAAATCAAGATTATGATTTCATAACAAATATATAAGTAAAGAAATATGTCGTATGATTTCACAAATTTATAAAATGAACTTCCAAAAAAATAAAAAGAAAAACTATCAATTAGAAATTTCAAAATCATATATACTGTATATGCATGTATGTCAACGGTTCTAACAGGTTTTAAATGAACAATTTATTGATAATAATTTTAAATATTATATTTTGGAGAGTTCAATACGTATTGGCGTTACGGAACTAATCAATTATCATCTTATTTATGTTCATAACAGATAATAGCTCTTTTAGTAATATTTATTTTTTTTTTAAAAAAAAAAAAAAAAATTGAAAGTAAAAATATCCAATATAATTTGTTTAAATTATTTCTTTATTTCTACTTTTTTTTTTTGATTATTTATTTTTTATATTGTTTTAAAAATTGAAGATTGGCTAATTATGTCATAGAACTTTGACCGAACTTTGACCATTTTTCTTTCTATAATTTTGGCTATTATATTTTTTTACATAAAAAAAAGCAAAGTCGTCAACTGCCGATGTTGCACGAATGACGGATCTACATTATTAATTGATGATGCGCAAACAATGTATTTTCAAAATCGGGCAAAACATGTTATGATATTTTGTTTATTAATAATATTTATAATACATTATTTTTTTCTATTAAAAGTAAAAAAAAATTTTTTTCTAATATAAATAAATCTCAGCCCTCTGGCCTAATGAATGCATATTATTGTGATATCACGATTTTTGCATGAGTTATTGTTGCTTTTGTTGTAAATATATAGTAATAATTTACCGATTATACCAGAATATTTATATGCAGTACTAACTGAACTCTATAAAAATTTTACGCAAAAAATTAATCGGTTGTTGTTCCGAATATATTGTATGTGTATATGAATAAATGTAAAGATAAAAATAACGCATACGAGATTATAATGACACAATTTTCAAATAACTGATTTCGGGTGACAATGTGAACAGAAAATTTAGTCTTTGAAATCTCTTTAATTAGTTAAAACTTTAAGAAAACAGATTCCATGCTTAGACTTTTTATTATGATTATTATTTCCGTATTTCCGAAAAATTTCTTTTTTTCGATCAAATAATAATTAAATCTGATTATTACAGTATTACAGTACATTATATATATTATATTATACTTATATTATATTATATTATATTATATTATACAATATTATATTATACAATATTATATTACATTTTTAATAACAATAACTGTATATATAAATTTCTTAATATTTATTAATCAAATCTTATCATGCAATTAATAGTCCAAAAAAAAAAACTAATATATTAAGAAATCTTTCATAGATTTTTAACTAATCTTTTATATTCAAATTTCTTTGTTATTTTAGAAACTCGGAAGTTTCCATTAAACTTTATTGGATTTTCGTTATCCAAACTCCGAAAATGGTTGCACATAAGAAACCGTTGCGTCATCATACTAATAAATACGAGGTCATCCGCGAAAGAAAAATTACTCAAAAACTCCTTTTTTTTTTAAAAAAAAAGAGAGCATTTTTTTTTTTACATTAAATCTATTGATCGTTCAACCCATTAAACTCATTAAACCCATCAACTCTCTTTTTTTTTCAAAAAAAAAAAAAATCAATTTTTTTATCTTTTTTTTCGTAATCACGAAAAAAAAATTTCATAATACTTTTTCTTTTTATTATATTTACTATAATAAAATATGTCTTTATTCGATGAAGCGGTAAATACATTTATATTATATATTACTTAATAAGCATATAATACTTATCTATTGTTTATTATTCTTGTAGAGTAATGTTCTCATAAGACAATATATGGACTTATATAAAAACAAACATAATAAGTTTGTCTTGATAAGCAAAATGATCCCGAAATATAAGCCAAACCAATTGTCTAATTGGTAAGTTAATTACATATTATAAATCAATAAGTAAATATAAAAAAGTACTAACCATTTCCTTTTTTCCCTAAAAAATATTACAGTTGGCACAATTATATCAACCCGCATTGTATGTAAATCCTTTTTAAAAGTTGATTTTTAAAAAATACTGTATTATATAAATTAATAAAATAATATTACGTATTTCCTCCCATTTAGTATGCCTCGATCCTTTAACTGATGATGAAAAAAATCTTATAATCATTGAAGCGAATAAGAATAGAATGAAAGACGGAAAAATAAGCTGGAAACATGTCGTAGCCTCATTAAAGAAAAATTACGGATTGTTAAGATCTGAAAATAAGGTCAGAAATTTTTGGAATTCCAAAAAAAAAAGTGATGAAAGAAGAGCTAAAAGACAATTACGTATGATCGAAAAACGAAAAATTACTAAACCGTCTTCCAATAATATATCTGATCAACCAATGCTACCCATAACGGAACCAAAAGTTTTAATGGAGCCAAAGGAACCAAAAGTTTTAATGGAACCAAAAATTTTAATGGAACCAAAAGTCTTAATGGAACCAAAAGTTTCATTCAACGATTTTAACATGCCACTTAAAATGGTGCCTCTTTTTTAAAGATTTTCGATTGCAAATTAATAGAATATATAATTATATCTTATCAATTCATTTTATTTTTATTTTATTTTATTTTTTTTTTATTTATCGATAATCTTTATGGATTAGTTTAAATAAGTATAATATTTAGTTAATCAACTATTAAAGAAAGCTATTTTTTTTTTATAAATCAGTCTTTATCAGTCTTTATGTAAAGAAATCTGGTATTTTTTTATAATCATGTTTCGTCTTTTAAATAAACACATCTTTAATCTTATGCAAATAATTATCGAACCCAAAGTTTATAAAACAAATTCTATTTTCACGTTCAAGAATATGTTCTTTGTAAAAATCTCAATTGTAAATGTAATAAAATTTATTATCCATAAGCAAAAGGTATATATTGTGCGTTAACTGTCGATTTGCGTCAACTTGGCATTATAATATTGGCAATATCAAGCCAATAATGTGGGTCGGCGTCATCTGACGCAAATCGAGGAGTTTTGCAAGGTAGATTTGAACGGATTCTTTTGGATAATGGATGTGGTAAATTACTGTATTCAAAACTTTAATTGAACTTTTTTTTTATTATCAGCGAAGAAACATTATAGAATCACACAACGTATTTTAAAGTTAAGTTATAAAGTTATAACATTCACATATTTTATGCAAAATTTTTTCATAAAATCAGATCAACTTCAATGAAGATCGTTGAATCGCGGGAAAACCGATAATTTGATTTTCTCCGGCCGACACTCATTGATCACGGGCTAAGTTACAAAGCGTATCTTAATGTTCAGTCATTCACGAGATTATTAATTTAATAAAAGCTATGGTAATAACTATGGGTTATTTGGATTATTTGAACTATTTAGAATGTGTTAGACACCTATTACGGTTTAGACGCGTTTAACTAGACAGCATCTAATTTGACTAAAATTGGAAAACGAACTTGGAAAAAATGTGTGTCGTACTTCCATTTCTTTTAAAATTGCGATGTGTTATTTCCAAAAATTTTTGTTTTTCTTCTTTACAACGAAGGAAAAACAAAGAGAGGAAAAGAAAATTTTGATTTTACAATTATCTTCTTACAGTAATAATGGCAACTGGTTAGTGCAATAAATTAATTTTCGAGCATCTAATAAACCATTTCTTTCTTTCTTTTTTTTTAAAAAAAAAAAGCTGATGATTTTTTTTTCCCTCTTAAAAAACTTTTTAGTCGGTATTGATTTAGGGAATACATATTCTTGTGTCGGTATTTGGAAAAATGATAGGGTTGAGATTATTTCCAATGATTATGGTAATCGTACAACTCCATCATACGTCGCTTTCACTGATAAAGAAATTCTTATTGGCGACGCGGCAAAAAATCAAGTTTCTATAAATCCTCATAATACCATCTTTGATATTATCCGCCTTATTGGTCAAGATATCAACGATTTTGAACTTCATATGATGGTATATTGTAAATCGATATTAAATCTTTTTTCAATTAATAATGTAATCTCTAACATTTTGATGTAATTTTTTTTTTTTTTATGTATCATAATAATTAGCATTGGCCGTTCAATGTTGTCAAAAAGAATAATAAGCTATATATCCGTGTTAAATACAAAGATGAAGATAAAGATTTCGAACCTAAAGAAATTTTATCCATGATATTGAAAAAGATGAAAGAAATCGCAGAAGCTTTTCTTAACACTCAAGTTAAAAATGCTGTAATCACAACACCAGCTTTCTCTAATTATTCTCATTATAAAGCTTTATATGATGCTGGTTTGATTGCCGGTTTGAAAATACTTCGTATCATTAATTCACCATCTGCTGCTGCTATCGCTTATGGGCTGGATAAAAGATTCACTAGAGAACGAAATATTCTCGTCTTTGATTTAGGTGATGGTAGTTGCGACGTCTCTCTTTTAACCATTGAAGAAGGGATTTTAGAAGTAAAAGCAGTTGCTGGTAACAACCATCTTGGTGGTAATGATTTCGATAATCGAATCGTGAATCATTTCGTACAAGAATTCAAAAATAGATTTAATAAAGATCTTTCTTCCAACATTCGTGCTATCTGTCGTCTGAAGGAACAATGCGAACGTGCAAAACGTACACTTTCAGCATCAACAAAAGCTTTTATTGGAATTGATTCTCTTTTTGAAAATATTGACTTTGATACTACATTGACACGTGCTAAGTTTGAAGAGTTGAATCAAAAGTTATTCCAATCTATAATGGAACCTATTGAGAAAGTACTTCAAGATGGTAAAATATACAAATGTCAAGTTCATGAAATCATTTTAGTTGGTGGTTCAACACGTATTCCCAAAATTCAAAAGATGATATCCGAATTCTTTAATGGTAAAGAATTAAATAAATCTATTAATTCTGATGAAGCTGTCGCTTATGGTGCTACAATACAAGCTGCTATTTTATCTAATTATAATTCTGAAAAGATTCAAAATTTAATGTTACTTGATGTTGCTGTTTTTTCTCTTGGTATCGAAATCTGTGGTACCACGATTCCATTTATTGATAGTAATACAACTATACCTACTAAGAAATCCGAAATTATATCTACAAGTCACTTCAATCAAAATTATATAATAATTTCAATATATGAAGGGGAAAATAACCCAACAAGAAATAATCAAGTGATTGGAAAATTTAAATTAACTAAAATTTCTTCTGATGTTCCACAAATTGAGGTTACCTTCGATATTGATTCAAATAGAATATTAAAGGTTAATTATTTATATATAAAAAAAATAATGTAATAAGTTTCGTTAGTAAACAATTTACATTAATATTTTCTTCTTTTTTTTTTTAATAACATTAGGTTACTGCTGTTGATTTAATAACTGGTAGATCAAATATGACAACTATCAATAATATTTATAACCGACCGAAGAGTAAAGTAATTAAACGCATGGGTTTGTAACCAAATTTTCATTCTTACATTTTAGTGGTCGGATCGTTTATGAAATAAATAATTTCTTCTTAACAGGTGCTGAAGCTAAGAAATATCATACAGAAAGAAATCAAATTGCACAAAGGATGCAAGCACGAAATGAGTTTGAAAGTTATGTATACAGTTTACGTGACTCGTATCAAGTAAGTTTTTTTAGAGTCTATCGTCATTCGGGATCGTGTTGGGCATCTTCTTATCTGTTGAATCGAAGTTTTAATAAAAATTTCCAATCCTATCATAAAAACAAATTTAGAGTATACTCAAAGAAGCAATCCAAGAATCAATTGCATGGCTTGAGAATAATCAAGAAGCAGAAAAGTATGAATATGAACATAAAAGAAAATTACTCGAAAAGTTTATCAACGTGAGAGACGAAAGAGACAATAGAGACAATAGAGATAACAGAAGAAAAACATATTGAGCAATTATTTTTTTTTTTTTTTTGATAAATTTATTACCATTATCAATAGTAAATACTAAATGATAAGAATGTATAGGTTTAGGTTTAAAAAGTTTTTATATTTTTCTTTTTTTTTTTGAAATTGCGCAAACTCACTATATTAAATATCGATATATCAACGTTTTATAGAATATAATATCTAATATATTATTTTAATTATTGTTTTAATTATTAATAATCAATGAAAGTAATTTAAGAAAAAATACAAAATTAGGGATATATTCTAGGAAAATATTGTTGCCATTAAGTTTACATTTCTTAACATACAAAGTCTACTAATGCGCACATACTTATTTATTGATGCAAGATATTCGATAATTGACGTTTAAGTCGTTTAATGCTTTAAAGTACAAAATCAATAACAATTAATTAAAGTATATATTCAATATAATATATTAGATTTCATTTTACCCAAACTAATATAATAAAAATAAAGAAAAGAATTTGTTTAAGAGACAAAGGAATATATTGTACTTTGACAGAAATAGTAGCAATAGTCACGTTGGATCATTATTGAAGAAACTCAAGAAAGTAATTAATATTGCCTGAAAATCTTGTACCTTCTCATAGATAATCAACGCTCCTACCATAAGGGACTTCCATTTTTTCTGATCACCGATTATCAGAATCTACCGATATTTACGTCTTTTATTTGTGGCACAAATAATTTATCAATATATTTAAAAAGTAATTTCAGATAAAAAAAAATGTTTGCGTTTAAATCATCCGTAAATAATGAAGAAACTACTACCAAAACTGAATGTCAATCAAAAGAATCCGAACGAAAATTTTGTTATCCTGTCATCAAGAAAGTCATAAAAGATATACTGTAACTTCGAATATGAAAGATAAAGATTGGACAAGATTATTTGAAAATTGTTGGCCAAATACCTTAGGTAGGTAAATAATCTTCTGATTCGATAAAAATTTAAAATTTAATGTAATATTTTCCATACGCAGTAGCTTGGTTTTAATGTTGGTGAAGATTATCCAAGAGCGTTCATTATTACTGAAATTTCGTAATTTATTCAATTTTTTTTTTTTCAGAAGGATAGTTTGTTTTGGTTAAAGTCGACTAAATACATAAATAATTTTTTTTTCTTAGTGAAATGTGGCTAAGAGATTCGACAAATCAAATTATCTCTTATATCCCTTACGCAAAATATGGAAGAATCTTATTTAGGTGTTATATATGTGCAAGCGGTTTTATTTTTTTCAACGGTATTTTTTTTTTTAAAAAAAAAAACACATTTTTTAATAATTTTTTTCTATAGGATTCATATGCGAACGCATATTATGCAATTATGCACCATCTAAATTTAAACTTCCTCATCCAAAAAATCCATGGTCAAACACCTCCTTCAAGTGCTACATGGGAAAAAAGTGGGAGCTTGACTCTTTAGTTTCGTTTTTAAAATTATCTCATAATTATTGGAGTAATACTAAAGATAGTTAGTAGCCGTTAATTCGATTTTAGATATAATGGAAAACAACAATTAGGTACAATGAATGCAAGAATTTAGAAATGAAGCTTATAAATTTTCTTGATTAACAAGAACTACCACTGAAACCTTGATGATGGAAGGAATTGGTGAGAAATTTAATATGTACATTTTAAATCATATATTATTTAATTATAAGAAGTTTATCCATATTTTATTATTATTATAGGAGCGCCTGTTAGAATGATATTATATTTCTATTATTATTATAATTATTATTAATTCATAATTGTTAAATAATTTTCAGGTCTTCAGACGATAGTACAACATTATTTCATCCAGCGCTTTTGCTTCAGTTGAACTTTCTCAACTTTATAGAGATGATTGAGTCCACATCACCGATTCTATTTATTCAAATGATTCAAATGACATAATTTCACATGAATATTATTGCGTATGAAATTGATGGTTAATATTTCATCAATTTAATAGATGATGCAAATTTACTAAGTTTACCTTATTTTGATTTTATCGATAATGATGATAAAATTTATATGAAAACAAGAGATTTTATTTTAAGTAATTGGAAAAAAATTTCAGGGTGTTGGTAGGGATTAGGTTACAATTGGCCAATGAATTTATGTATGAAGGAATAATAATAATTATTATTAAATTTTTGATTTTTTTAATTTAATTTTCTTATACATATCTTTCTTTCAAATGTAGATTTTGACGTCAACAAATGATCAAGAAATTTTAGAAACTTAGAGCTACTTAAAGATCTAGTGCTGGTACTGGATCTTTTTATTATAATGATCCAAATAATTATACAGCGATTCCTGTCAATTGCCAGTTCAAATTGTAGAGGACAAAGATCAGCTGTCAAGATTTCTTCCCATCAATATTTAAAGAAAAAAGTTCAAATTATGAGACTAGTAATTTCAGAAAAAGACATGTATATTTTGTATTACACGTAGTGCTCCTAAACGAACGGGTCGACCCGGGTCATGTGACCCGACCCGACTTAAAAGCTTCAATAATTTTTATGACCCGGTGACCCGCATGACCCGACCCGGTTGACCCGAGTTATTGAACAAATACTAATTTATTATAATAAATGAATGATAACAAAGCTTCATAACATTACAAATCTATTAAATCTATCATAATTTCATTAAGGTTTCATTATAATGCCAAAAAAATGGTGGTCGCTCATTTTTTTTCCTTTGAAAATTCGGGTTTAGACCCGGGATATCTTGTCGAACTATACTTGGGTCGGGTTTAGAGTCAAGACTTTTTCACTTTGGTCTGGTCGGGTATATCTTCAAAACCCGACCCGACTTGACCCGTTAGGAGCACTAATTACACGTTTCGTAGAGAATTTGGGAATTCTTTATTAAAAAAAAAAAATATATTTCTATTTACGAGAAGAAAAAAATTTTGTTATACATGTAATAACTGAATTCATTTTCTATAAACTACTTTTTTAAAAGAAATGCATAATCTATAATAAATAATGAAAATAAATATATAATGAAAAAAGAAAAATAAAGGATGGATTAGATTGATTTCGTATAATTTACATGAACATTTCTCCTAATGTTTTCCTTATTTAATGACTAAATAGAAGAATATTTTATATTAAAAAAAAAAAATATATCAAATAAATATTAACAAATTCATATATTTTTGAAATATCATACCTGTCATGTTTTGGTCGTAAATCTTTTCTTTTTACTTTCGGATCGGTATCTTTATAATTTCTCGGCGTTGCATGTTGATTATTACCATTATCTGAAATTCTACTATTTTTTCCTTCTTTTTCTATATCTTTTCTTCGTCTTCTTATTTCAATATCTTCTAGTAACTTGTCTATTTGACATATTGCTTTATTGATCCACTCCCAAAGCGAAATATTTTCATCTCTATCTTTATCATCTTTATTTATTTTAATTTCAATTTGTCGAGGATTTACTTCTGTATTAATGTAAATGCGTGTACCAGTCCCTTTTTCAATGGGTTTTAGGTTACGTCCTTTACGACCAATCAATTTACCAATTTCAACATTTTTGGGAATTTCCATAGTGGTCGAAACGGTTGAGTATCTGATGGAATTTTGCATTTGTTTTTCCATTTTTTGTGAAGAATTTAAAGATGATATATTGTTGTATTTATTATTTATAAAAAAAGGAGGAAAAAAAATATGATTTTTTTTTTGAAAAAATGCAAACTCAAAAAGGGAGTATTTATAATTTAACAGTTATCGCAAAATTATAAACAAAAACAAATCGCAAAAAACTCTATTAACATAAAACCAATAAAATTTTATATCATTATTATTATTATTATTTTTCAACAAAAACATTTTTAATCAAGAAAGACAATGGTTATGATGACGAGCCAATCGAGTCTTGAAAAAAATATTTTTCCAATAAATGAAGGAAACCTATTTTTAAGTCATGTTTTTATTCTAAAGGTAATTATTCTCTTTTAAGCGTGAAAAGTAAAAAAATTGTTATTGAAGAATTTGCGTTTAATAAAACTGATGGTCAAGACTATTACAAAAAAGGGAGAACTGGATACTTTTTGTCTTGATCACTGGTCTTGCGCCACAAATTGTTATTCCGTTATGTTTTTGTTATCAGTTATTAGGTATCAAAAAAAAAGTAATTCATACTGCGTTATTAATATCAGCTATTTTTTTATTCATTATTCATAAAAAATTAATAATTAATTTATTCAATTATTATGAATATGTGTTTATAAAAATTAATTAATCTCGTAATTTATCTTTACATGTATATTGGACTGGAATTTCATTAATGATATAATTACCATTGTAATTTGAAATATTTTTTATCGTGTTACCCGAGCCGTGATATTTCCAGATTTCTTATGTTTTAATTAATAATCTTAGAAACTAATCATTTGTTACCGTATACTTCATAAAGATGCTTCGCTTAAAAGATCATCCATTATTGTATCATCTAGATGTTGCGATAAAAGCCAGTTAGTATCAGAAGATATTTTACTTAAATTATGAGTCATGCTTAGTATACACCTAATAATTTATCACAAATAGTTATATATTATAGTAATTGATTTTTATGATAATCAGTTAACAAAAGTTTATGTAATAGAGAAAATGATGTAATATCGTCGTGACAAGTGTTATTAGTCATAGTGTATCGAAAGAGGTTTTTACAAGTATATATATACCCTCAACTTCAAACTTCTTTCTAGCATTTTATTATTTTACAAAAATATTTTTACTTACGAAAAACTTTATTACTTTACGAAAAATATAAAAATATTAAAAATATTATTACTTTACGAAAAAAATACGAAAAAATATTATCACTTTACGAAAAATATATTCAAAACTTCAAATTCCTTTCCTAAAAATACACCTCTTTTTCTATGGGGAATAGTTAACGCTCAGTGCAATAGTTGGTACCACTGTTGTAGCGTCGAAGGCACTTTCAAGAGGTAGCAAAAACTCTAAAAATAAATAAATAACCTACAAAGATTCGTGATTTGCGGTAAACTATATTAAGGTAAGCTTGCGCTCCCTGCCTAGCATAGTTTTAATGGAATATATATTTATCCAGTACGGTACGAATTTGCAAACCTGTACGGTACGGTTGATCAATTTTTGGGTACGACGGAAACATGTCATGTATAGAGGCCTATGTATGTCTGTATAGTGATCAACGTACGGTATGTATGGTCATTTTTACCATACTGTAGGGTGGGGTGATGTATACTGTAGGGTGATGTATACCGGACGTTGCCATACAGTGACCACTATACGTACGTACATAGTTCACCGTACGCTACATGTTTTCTATATAATCTCAATTTTTGTGATAATCATTTCGTACCGTACCGTACTGGTTCTATAATATCTTTATATATAGAACCAGTACGGTACGGTACGAAATGATCAACCATAAAATTTAACCAACTGTACCGTACCGTACTGGCTCTATAATAATCTCTCTATATATAGAACCAGTACAGTACAGTACGGTTATTGTTTTAAATGAACATTTTGGACATTGGTGTCCAAAATTACAAAAATGAACATTTTGGACATTGGTGTCCAAAATTACAAAAATGAACATTTTGGACATTGGTGTCCAA
>QZLH01000234.1:68240-86938 GCA_003833135.1 Oehlia diaphana | reverse complement strand
GGTTAAAAAATCCGTTTTTAACCTTAGATAACCGGATATAACCTGCGGTTAAAAACGGATAAATAAATAATTATAATTTAATTTTTTTCGATGACAAATAATTTTTTTATTTTTATTTTATTGCAATAATTGTGTACATAAATTTTTATGTATTCAAATACATGCTAAATATATTTTAATCATCAGCATGAGCGTAACTCTTCCATTTTTCTATATTAAATAAATTTTAAATTAAAAAAAAGTTAAAAAAAAAAAACAATAATTTAACTTATACATACATTACTTTTAGATATCTGAACTTATTTTTCAGCAAATATAGATCCAACCAAATCCCAATTTCGTTTTAAAAAAAGGAGGTGTTCAAATGTTGAAGGTGAAAGACTGGTACGTCGAACTGTCATAAGATTTCCAGCGTCACTAAATAGTCTTTCACTTGGTGTGGAAGTTGCAGGAATTGCCAAGTATTTACGTGCCATCTTTGATAAAATGGGAAATCGATTTTCATTCTTAGACCACCAATTAAAAGGACACTCAGAAAAACCAATTTCCTCAATCCTTAGATATTCGGTAATTTCATCACCACGTTCATATCTTCTACTGAACATACTTGCCAATAATGAATTTGTTGGATATTCTTCATGACAATCCTTTTCCTGTTCGCTATACTCTAATTTCATCTCATTATAAATTGATCTTAATTTCAAATGAATATCACTGTGAAGTTCTGGGGAAATAAAGGATAAGGATTTGCAACGAGGATCTAATAATGTTGCAATTAATCCATAGTCTGCTGGGATATTCCAATAGTGAGTAATGGATTCATATAAAGCACTTTTGACTTTTAAAATTAAATTTTTACAATCTTGTGGTGTACTAATCTTGATCTTACGTTGTTTTGATTGATTATTAGCAATATCCCCATCTTCTGTATCTTCGTATTCAACGTCATCATCAAATGCTGTATTTGGTTCAGTAAAATCTACAACCTCCACTTCATTAGAATTAGAATCACTTGGTTTTACACCTTTTGTTATTACATTAATTGCAGGGTACATAAAACTTACAGTTGCATATTGGCTACCACCTAATAATTCAGTTGCATTAGCAAAAGGTTCAAGAATTGGAATCAACTCACTAATTGCATTCCACTCATTTTCGGTAAGATTGATATCTTTGAGCCGTTTTCCATCTTTTTTTGCTTGTTTATCTGAATCAATACAAAGTGTTGTTATCATAATATTAATAAAGTCCTTTATTATAATTAACCGCTTCCAAGCAAGATATGACGAATTCCAACGAGTTTTCACATCAGCAATAACTCGAAGGTATCGATCATTTTCTTGAAGATTCTATTTAAATATAGATTTATTAATTAGTTATCACAATTAAAAAAATTATCATTAAAATTAATTGATATATTATTTATTATTAATTAATGAATAAAATGGTTTATTGTTAAAAAAAATAAAATAAATGATTTTTGTTATGATTTTTGTTAAATTAATGATTTTCGTTAAATAAATAATTTTTGATAAATAAGAATTTCGTTAAATGATTTTTGTTAAAAAAAATGATTTTCATTAATAATTTTTGTTAAAAATATAATATTTTCGTTATAATTATAATATTTTTCGTTATAATTATAATATTTTTCGTTATAATTATAATATTTTCGTTATAATTAGAATAATTTTCATTAAAATTAGAATAATTTTCATTAAAAATATAATAATTTTCGTTAAATTAGAATAATCTTCATTAAAATATAATAATTTTCGTTAAAATTAGAATAATCTTCGTTAAAAATATAATAATTTTCGTTAAAATTAGAATAATCTTCGTTAAAAATATAATAATTTTTGTTAAAAAATAATAATTTTCGTACAACTTTCATTAATTAAAATAAATAAATTTATTGAAACTCATTATTATTTGTTAAAGATCAGGAATTTATATCATTTACCTCGCTAATAACTTGATTCATATTTTTTTGAATTTCTAGAAGTTTTTCTGTTTGCTTTGGAGATGTAAAAAATAACATAAGCCGCTTTGCTCTTGCAATTAATACTTCTGCTGGTAAGAGGCCTTTTCCGATTACCAATTGAAGTGTGTGTGCCGTGCAAGGTATTCTAATCAACCCAGGAATTAATCGTGCAGATTTTACCATATTGCTACCATTATCCGTTGTAATTGTAAATACTTTATCAGTTAATTTCCATTCACTTAAAATGCTCATAATTTCTTCAGCAATAGCTTCACCAGTATGAGGATATGGTACATATTTGATTGCAAGAATTGCTTCATTTAACTTAAACTGTTTATCAATATATGCACATGTAATTCCAATATACCCCATTCTGCTTCGGGCTGTCCACAAGTCAGTAGTTAAAGAGCAACTAATAATATCTGAACCCATTTTATCAACTAAAATGTCTTTGACATTATTATATCCATTTGTAAGTAACTCAAGTATTCTTTTTTCACTTGGTAGTTGATATAAAGGATCAAGTTCATAAATAAACTCAAGGAATCCCTCATCTTCACGAATACTAAGCGGTTGATGATCCTTTACTAATATGCCAATAAATTTTTGATCAAGTCGTGCTTTTCTTTGTGGATTATCAGAGATAATCTTGCGAAACATAGTGTCAATTTGTGGTTGTTGTGTTACTTGTTGCTCTTTCATTTTTCGGTCATGCATTTCTTTAGTAATACCATGCACGGTATTTAAATGGACAATATAGTTACTGGTTGAATAATCCTTTGAATTCATTATTTTTCCACACGGCTGTAAACCATTTTTACCATAAATTTCAACCTGACACTTTACTGTTCGAACATATGGTGATTTTGCAACAAGTTTTTCATAATAATTCCAAATCCAACTACGCTCTTCTGAACCTCCTTTTTTCCCTCGTTTTTGTAATGGCTCAGTACTACTTTCACCTTCTGTTTTAACAAATAATTCCAGATATTTAGTATGTTTAAAATAATATAGTATTTTATTAGTTAAAGTAGTACCTTCTTTTTCAACGCGTTGCTTCCTTTTTTGTATATGCTTTTCACTCAATTTTTGATTGGTTATTAGTGGTGTTTGTTGTAATAACTCTTCTTGTTCACTTTCATCTATTTGGATATAGTTTGAAAATTGTGGCAAAGACATTTTTGTCACGTAAAACACGAGAGAAAATGAAAAATCAGAACAAAAACACTAAAAAGGGAGTGGGAAAAAGCTTTTATTACATCATTTAACATATCTGATCAGTTGATCATAATATCCGCCGGATATTCAGTGAATATCCGCTGATCTGGTGAAACCTATCCGTTTAACAAATTTCCAATCCGGCTAAACGGATATATCCGGCGGATCAACGGATTGCGGTTTACCGGTTCGGACCACTAAATTGATCTAAAATCTGGAGGCGACAAATATAAAGGATTGGATGTAACTCTGAATGGATTCGTAATAATAATATAACCAATATATTCTCAAGATCAAATTAAACAGTTTTAGTAAATTAAAAAACCATCTGAGGGGGAAATCTACCAATCCATCTATATTTCGTTGTTCCAGACATAAATAATATTTTATTAATTTTCGTTTTCAGAACTAGTATGTTACAACAGGAGGTGATAAATAAAAAGGATGGAATGTAACTACTGAATGAATATATTCTCAAGATCGAATTATTAAAATATAAAGGATGGAATGTAACTACTGAATGGATTCGTAATAATATAACCAAATATGTTCTCAATATCGAATTATTAAATAAAGTTCGATAGATTTACCTTTTATATGTGAATCATGATGTGATGTTGAACCAAAGTTACATAAATAATAAGAGTAAATTTTAGGTTTAAAAAAAACCATGACATTTTGTCACGATTATTTGTCAGTATAAAAAATTCTTTATTACGTTGTAGGTTTGATATAAAAGGGTAATATTTTAACTTTAAAAATATCAAAAATCATACAATTGATTATTTTTTATGCATTTGAATTTGTATTTTAAATTAATTTTCATCATCTATTTAATAGTTTGACGCCCAATTTGTCATAAATTATTTAGAGCCATTAAAAAATTCTTTGAAGCGACCAAACCAATTTCAGAACTTGACCTTCGTCAATTTTAGCATCCCTTCTATATTTAACGCAATCAATTTATGGAATTCAGTATTATTCGTTACTATATATTCAAATATTATAGTTAATGTTAAAATTATAATTTTTAATGCGTTCATTAATACGCTCTTTTATAATTAAATAAGATAATTAAATGCCGGACGACCTAAATCCAAAAATGGTTGGTTCATTAGTTTGTTTCCTGTTAGGGTAGGAGGAACAAAAGTTACTGGGAGAAAATACCATTGGCCACTGAATACAGTACCGTGATTAAGTCGTACGGTACTAAAAAAGATCTTAATAGTGATTTAAAAATTGTAAACCGTCAATATGTAATTTTTGATGCAATACATTATTAGTCTCTATTTTATTTAACAATCTTTAACTATTAATATTAGTACTGATCGTAATCTATTTACAATTATTTTTACCGGAATACTAGTATATAAGGACTACGTAAGGCCTGCATATACAATATCCCCATATAGTATATCACTATATCCCCCGGTACCCACGGGTACTATTCAATTTTAAAAATCAATAAGACCGCGGGTACTGTATGCATGTATGCAGTGGCCTATTTGGCGATGATTATTTTAGAAATCGTAATGTATGTTGACTCCAGTTGCTAGCTGTAGTATATCATCAATTTTTTGTAAATTAATACTAAAGTTAGAATTGGTCATTTAATAATCAAATTGGATTAAAACTTGATTCCCATTTATCCAAAACAATATATTGTGTTCTGTTGATCTTTACTGAAATCATATTTAAATAGTAAGAATAAAAAATTAAAGATAAAATTTCATATTCCTTTTATTTTTTTATTTCGAAAACATATTTCTTTACAATTTAATAAAAAATGGATATAGAAGTAACTACTGGTATATATTTATAGTATACGCACTAATTTGATATAGAAGTTTTTTAGATTTATTATTAATTAAATAATGTTAATTAATAGTTGGTATCGATTTGGGAACCACGTATTCTTGTGTCGGCGTTTGGAAAAATGATAGAATAGAAATCATTTCTAATGAACAAGGTAATCGTACAACACCATCATTTGTCTCTTTCACCGATACAGAAATTCTTGTAGGTGAAGTAGCCAAAAATCAAGTTGCCACAAACCCTTATAATACCGTTTTTGACGCTCATCGTCTCATCGGTCGTAATTTCTATGACTCTGACTTCCAAAATGATATGAAGGTATCGTACGTTCTATCAAAAATTACTCTTTGAAATGTTATTTTATTTGTTTATTTATGTTGGAAAATTATTAAGAAAGTTTTTTCCGGTACAATATATTAATCAAATTTAGTACTGGCCGTTCAGAGTCATCGAAAATAATGGAAAACCATATGTCCGTGCCAGATACAAAGGCGAAAAGAAAGATTTCTCACCTGAAGAAATTACAGCTCTGATATTGTTAAAAATGAAAGACATTGCAGAAGATTTTCTTGGCACATCAGTTAAAGATGTCGTAATTACAGTACCAACTTACTTTAATAGATTTCAACGTAAAGCTATAGAGGATGCAGGTTTAATTGCGGGTTTGCATGTATTGCAAACCATTAATTCACCGTCTGCTGCTGCTATCGCTTACGGATTGGACAGGAGAATTGTTGGATTACGACATGTTCTTGTATTTGATTTGGGTGGTGGTACTTGTAGCGTCTCTCTCTTGGCTATTGAAGAGGGAATTTTGGAAGAAATAGCAGTTGCTGGTAATAATCATCTTGGTGGTGAAGATTTCGATAATCGTCTCGTGAATTATTTCGTACAAGAGTTTAAAAGCAAATTCAATAGAGATCTTACTTCTAACATACGTGCTCTCTGTCGTTTGAGAGAGCAGTGTGAACGTGCGAAACGTATTCTTTCGGCGTCGTCACAAGCTTTCATCGAAATCGATTCTCTTTTTGAAAATATTGACTTTCATACTTCCATAACACGTACAAGATTTGAAGAATTGAATCAAGATTTGTTCCAATCTATAATAGAACCTATTGATAAAGTACTTCGAGATAGTGAGATCTACCAATATAATGTTGATGAAATTGTCTTAATTGGTGGTTCAACACGTATTCCCAAAATTCAAAGGATAATATCTGAATTTTTTAATGGCAAAGAATTAAGTAGGTCTATCAATTCTGATGAAGCGGCCGCTTATGGTGCTGCAGTGAGAGCTTTTCATTTAACTGGCAATTTTTCTGAAAAGATTCAAGATTTATGCCTAATCGAAGTCAGTTCTTTATCACTGGGTATCGAAACCCTTAATGGTGACATGTTACCGTTTATTAAACGTAATACCTCAATGCCTATAAAGAAAACTAAAATTATATCTACAGATTTCAATAATCAATCTATTATATCAATTAAAGTATATGAAGGCAGCAATACTCGATCAATAGAAAACAATTTTCTTGGAGAGTTTGAATTAACTGGAATTCGTCCAGCACCAAAAGGTGTTCCACAAATTGCAGTCACTTTCGATATTGATTTAAATGGAAAATTAAAAGTATGTACAGTATTCAATGTAAAGATTTCATTAGCGTTTTAACCTTGCTAATTTATAATCAACTATAGGTTTCTGCTGTTGATAAAATAACCGGTAGAATGAATGAGATTACCATCACTGGCGGGCTTTTAAAAGGAGAAATCGAACGCATGAGTTTGTAATCATTTAATCATAATATAATAATTAAATAATATCAATTATAATATTTTATTTTTTGTAATAACAGTTACAGAAAATGAAAAATATCGTGAAGATAGAGAAGTAGTTATGCAAAAAGCACAAGCACGAAACGCCCTAGAAAGCTATACGTACGATTTACGTAATGTGATACAAGTAAGTTCTCTCTGTTTATTGTTAAGTATTCGAGTTTATAATAGTATATTAAAAAAAATGAACTTAAATTAGTATATCGAAAATTTAAAAAACGAACTTGAGAGTGCTGCACAAGATTCAATTACGTGGCTTGATGAAAACCAAGAATCAGAAAAAGAAGTATACAAATTTAAATTAAATTCGCTCGAAGAAATTGCCAACCCAATATTAAAGAAGCTTTACGTGGATTATTCTGATTTCTTTAATGGTACTTAGCAAGCGATCGAGTATATAATACACACATATTCGTTTATTTTCTTAAACGTAATTAATTTTAAATCTCTTAAAGTACAATGTTTAAAATAAATAGTGACATTAAATTATTATAAAAACGTAACAACATTAACATTTAATTTATAAATCTACGTATTTAAGAAAAAATTAATCGAAGAAATCGAGCAGCTTAGGGAGTTGTTATTAATACATCACATATCTCTGCTTCATTTTTATAAATGCATTTTATGTTAATTTAATTCTGCCGGAATTAAAATAATGCATTGTGCAATTTAATTCCGGCCAGGATTAAGACTTAATTTATTATGGATCTCTTAACCGGTTAATCGTCTTAACTAATTCCCAAGTTCCGCTTCAGAAATTATTTCGACGTATCTCTCAATTTCGCTTACCGTTTATATAGTATAGTTTCACAATATTTCATTCATCAAAATTTTTAGAATTATGCTTCTCAATGAAAATTTGCGATCGACACGAGTTTCTCTATCGTGATCGTCAGCCAATGGATCGCAAAATTTAGTTTTATCTTTTTTTTCGCTTTCCTAGTTTATAAATGCAATATATAATAAGAACCAAAAAGAAAAATGATTATAATGGTATAAAACTTCAATGTCAAAACAATATTACTTATAGGTAAAGTAAACGAATAATATAATAAAAGAGACAAATCAAGCATCACAGCAAATTAAATGCAAGGTATGAAAATGGTTCATGTAATGGTGAAAGCCGCCGCGGAAATTAAATGATTGCCAACTAAGGTCGCTGAATCAAAATAAATAACACTTTATTATTATATTATAATATCCGTATATCTGATATTATAAAAATACATAACAAAGAGAAAATAAAAATTTAATGAATAACTGCAAATAATAATTTGCCTTTAAATAAAATTTTTTTCTATTGTAGATTGACGTCAGCGGATGAAGGAAGGAAAATTACATGGGTTACCACAAAATCGTCCAATGCAGTACAGTAGAACGCTCCGAACAATTATACTTATTCTGAAGATAGTCGTCTACAGTAACTTACCAATAGTCGGTCCTATTATAACAGACAACTTCTTTAACTTCTTTATTATAACTTTATTGCAATCGAAAAGAAAATGTTGTAGGGATGGAAGTAAAGAGATATAAAGAGAAAATGTTGAAGTCTTAAATAAATTGAGAAAGAAAAAAAAATAGTTATTAAATGTATAATGGTGTATTTAGCCGAAAAACGGAGCCGAATTCCTGATTGCCGATCATCCGGACCGGTTTAATCGCAGAAAATCCCCTGAGCCGGGTCCGGATCACGTTGCGGCCAATTATTTTTCTGCTAACTACACCATTATATAAAATAAAATGGTGATTTATATAATATGAACTATACAACTTTCTCTCTATTTTTAATTGTCCAGAGCATCAAAAATACCACACGAATTGAAGTCGGCTTCGATATTATGATACAAGTGATTCAAAACCAGTAGATCAAACAGGATTACATCATTAAATTACGACGATTATGGTAGAAAGAAACTAATTAAACGCATAAAGTTCGTAATTAATTTCCATGAAGTAGTAAAGGGTAAATATGAGTATCATAAAAGAAAATCACTCACTTTACTCACTACACTACGGCATTTAACTAAGAAGACTACTATTTATCATATTATAACTATAAATTGTTATAATTAAAATTCGTTTTATCTATGTTCCATTCTAATTCTACAAAAATATTTCAAATTCCTGCTGTTTTTCCATGTAACAATAGGATTTTTTAAAAGTATACAGTATATGTGAGTTAAAAGATTTAGGATTTTTAATAGGAAAATGTTTTTAATGCTATTAATAAATTTTGTTATACCTTTTTTGCAGGGAGTAAACTATTGAAATATGAACAAATAGCACATACCGGTCTAGATTCCTTTCGTCTTTATGGTGTAAATATATACGCATATTAATTGTGATACTCGCATCATTTTATGCCGCAGTTTTATTAAAGCAATACATTTAAACTTACTTTCATCTCCAATTTAATACAAAGATTATATATACTTTACGAGTCAGTATATATTATATATCCAATTATCTCGTTCCCAAATGCTTGATAAAATATATATCAAAATTTTCATTAAAAAAATAGATTAAAATTCATCTTTTTATTGAAAACTTCTGTACTTGAAAAGAAAATGTGTATACAACTTGAATCAACGTCATACACTAAATATTTAACCGTATTTAACTAATTGCACCTTTAATTCCTTTTTCATAAGTTATTACTTTCCTTTAGTTTCCTTATGTTACAAAAAAAATTGTAATTTTTGGCTGATAAATTTAATTTTGGCAAAACAAACTATTATTTGGCTTTCAATGTAATTTCCAATTTAAAGCGAGATTATGAAATTGGTAGCATAAACCGACTTTAATATCATTTATCACTTTGCTATTTCCAGTACATAAAAGTGTATACAAAAATAAGTTTAAAATTAAAAGTTTCACTTCTTTTAATATTATAAACCATTTTACATAATTCCATCATATAAATTATATTAAAATTTTGTATCAAAAATTCTGCCTTTGCGCAGTCTGATCGTCCGGCCTTTACTTTGAAAATATTGTGAGACATTTTAAAATTTTGTTTTTTATTGTGCAGATAATTAACATAAATGTAAAATTCTGTCAAAAACAAATAAGGGCTTATAAATTAATCTACATTAAGTTAGAATTATTTTGATCAGCTTGTTGTTGAAAACTATATGATAATTTAAAGAAATCACTATTACATAAATGTATAAGAATCTTTAAAAAAAAAAAAAAAAAAAATGATCACGAGAAATTTTATTAATTAATCAGTTATGATATAATAAAGTCCTAATATTAATTGATTCATAATCCTTTGATTTTTTTTTCTCCACCGTAGTAGCATCATTGGTACCTCCGGTGTAACATTGTCCGTAAAACATGAGTTAAAGGTTGAAAAAAGATAAATAATTATGCACACTATGTGAAACCTAATAACTAGAGAGAGTCACATGAAGCAAAACGTGTGAAATTTTTGATTCTTTTTTTTTTATTTTTAATTTTCTTTATAGAAAACGCATTAAGTTACACCATATCGTGAAAGAACGCTTTATTATGATAAGTAAACGGATAAAATCGGAAAATTGGTCATAAGACAATCACGATCAAGTGACCAAAATAATATTTCGCGCTATATTTATAAAAGAATGGACTTTAAATTTTTTTTTCACTTACATTTTTTCTTCGATTATACACACATATATATATATTTATTTATTTAAAAGTAAGAAGAGATATATATTGCATTAGATTCGTTATTAATCAATTTATTAATTTATATAATTTATTACATATTTATTTAGTTTATTAAATTCATTGAATTTACAAAATTATCATTTTACGTACGGTAAGAAAATGATTTAAAGAATGTCACACTTCCATAAATTTCTATTTCAGTAATTTCATTAAAATTTCGGTAGTACGTTATAATTTCAAATAAAAGAAGCATTCGCTACTTTCTCATTTGATAAATTGATGCGATTCCTCTCTTTATACCTTCTGATTTTTCTATTCGATTTTAAAAGTTTCTTTATTGTGCAATTTCTAATGAATTTTATTTGTCATTATTGTCATTATAGAATTACGTAATTAGATGATCACGTTTCTTCCTGCTCCAATTTTAGTTTCAATTAAATCGAATGGATTAAAAGCTGGTGATGAAATCATTGTTGTATATAAAACTGAGTTCTTTCTTCCTGCTTACTTAACAGCCCTTTTAGCATTAAAACCTTGTGATCATTTTGATGTTTTTCATGTCAAAATTTATTTATCACCATCGTCAACACAACTTAGAGTAAGTCCCAATTTATTAGATAGACATTATACTTACGAAACTAGAGCGACTTTAATTAATGATGTTGAACATCATGAAATTGGTTGCTATTTGATTATAATCGATAATTTCGAGAGAATTTGTGGTCAATATTATGTTAAAAATCTGAGTGGTAAGTTAGAAAAATTAAATTTCTCTCCTTTCTTTTTTGAAAAAAAGACACAATGATTAAACCAATTTCCTTCCTTTTAAAATTGTAGATGAAAATCCAAATCCTGTTAATCCTAATATTACTACTACAAACTGTGTAAAAGTTAAATGTACAAATTGTACTATTAAGGAAACTCCAGTCTGGAGATTCTTAGAAATTGGAAAAGTCTGCAACGCCTGTTATATGTAGTAAGTAAAAAAAAAGAAAAAAAAAAATTTTTTTTTTTAACATCAAAACTATTGACTTGAAAATTTAAAATTGTTAGTTTTAAGAAAAATAAACGTCATAGACCTGTAACGAAGAACGAGGGTAAAGTAAATATTATTAGGAAACAAAGGAGTAACAAGAAAAAGTAAATTGGAAATGTTGGTTCTAATTGTAGAAACTTGCGGCGGGATCGATTCTTTTTACCATTACAAAAATGGAAATATTAACAAAGCAAAGATCAGCAAATCGTGTAGTAATACAAATAGTACAATAGATATATTCTTGTCTTGTGATATTTTTCTGCCAGGCTCAGAACTTTATTATTCATTATTTTTTATTTGTGTGAGGAACAAACTTCCTTTTCTATTTTTAATAAAGTTACATAATATATTTTTTGAAATCAAAAATTTGTGATGAATGCTGCTTCTCTTATTAAGAAAGTAATAAAAGCTTTTAGAGAATAGTTTTAACAATTAAAGTTACTTGTATAACTACTAATAGTAAATTGTACAAATATACTACACATTTTTTACTTATTGAAATACCCCCTGATTTCTTTATTTTATTTTATGTGCCCCCTGATTTCTTTATTTATAACAAATTACTATTTAATCCGTAACGTGAGCAAGCACATGGCCATTGTCTTGAGAAGATTAGATTATCATAGGTTATAAACCATATATAGAATCATTGTACGAAACGATCCAGAACGATCGCTTACAATTCTTACTTTAATTGATAATAAAGTAAATTTTAAATAAGTAAATAAATAAATCATAAGATTTCTTTGAAAATACAACAAAAAAACATAAATGGTTTATCTTTGAGAATAATATCAAAAAGCATTACTAACTTTGTATTTCCTGGTTATAAATAAGCATTACTAATTTTGTGTATCCTATTTTTTATTGCATAAATTGTGGTATTTAATTCTTTAACTCATTCCTGAATTTACTGCGTCATTAAAAAATTTTCATTTTTTAAATATTATTTTAAATATTTCATGTAGTAATAAACAGAAAAGTTCAAACACAGTTACACGCATGGGTCTTGGCTTTGAAATGTTTATTTATCATTTAAATTTGATCTAACCTAAATGCTTTGTTAAAATGTTGTACATAAACGTGTTGCTCAATTTTGTCGATCTTTGCCTATAAATTCACGGAGTTGATTTTTTATTACGGTGTTACTGACTCAATTGTTTTTTGCAGTTCTTTAAGTTCTTTAGCAGTTTTTTACAGTCATAATATTAACCGAAAGAAATACTTCTAAAACTAACGAAAGATGTTCGTAAAGGAAAGAATTTTATGTTCTATAAAATAAAGGATTTGTCTCCGGATAATGTTTCGAATATTAAATTTCACTTTACTTCATAACGAAGATACAAATTTTGTATAAATATTTTGTGCTTTTTTCTCATATATATATTTTGGCCAATGTTATCTTTTAATTTTCGTTTTTAGTTTGTAACACTTTGACCGGAATTTTCAATAATTTTCCTAACCGGAACGTGACAACACACGGACCATTGTGTCAAGAAGATTAGATTATCAAAAATCATAATAAAGTGATCATAAATACGAACCCATGCAGAATGGCAGAATGTTCGCTTATAATCCATATCTTAATTGGTTAAAATAAGAAATAAATAAACAAATAAATGTATCATCTGATACAACAAACAATCCATAAATGGTTATTTTTGTGAGCAAATATCAAAAAAAGCATTACTAATATTATATACACTTTTTTTTTATCTGTATATATTAGACTGTATCATTAAAAAAATGATATTTCAAAACTTTTATGAATCATGGAAATATATACTGTATATATTTTTTAGTATTAATTTTATCATTGTGTGTTTCGGATATTAGTTTTTTTTATTTTTAAAAGCCAAAGACATGAAACTTGTGTAAAAGTTTATTGTTTACTATTTATTGATCTAACCTAAATGCTTTGTCGTAAATTTTGTGATACGTTGTTCAAAGGAAAATCTTATCACACGACCTTTGAGAATAAGAATGGTTTGATCATTTTGCTGATCTTTACCTATAAATTTATGTCATTTTTCAGGTTTCTTGTTAACCTAAATGAGATTTAATCGTCCCTTACATTCATAGCATTACCCGAATAAAATTAAAAAGACATAATAATATACTATTTTATCTGAAAAAAAAAGAAAAAATTTAAAATAACGAAAATTCAAAAAAAAAAAAAAAATGGTTTCCGAATTTGCCCATAGCATCCGGTTAATATACCGAACCTTTCATGTTTTGACTCCTTTTTTCTGAAATATTTTAAACTTGTAACGTCCCGAGCATCTTATTTCATTAAAAAAAAATATTATCCCGTTATATAATTCTATGTTTTATTACAGTATGTTCACGGAATAAACGGATTTTTATTCACTCAAGCTGGTTACCATACACTGAACAATTTACGGAGTAATCTTGAAAATATAAATATTATTGCGTTTGGGTAATTTACTATTTTCAGCGTGAAATTGAATAATAATAAATAGAATTTCACACCAAAAAAATCCAAATTTCTAGAATACAATTCTACCCGGTGTGATGCGAGGTGACCTTATTATCCTTACTCGATTTTATTTAAAAAAAAAAAAATTTATGTATATCTGATATGAATGGTGATGATTACCGTGACGAGTGATTTTACCCTGTTAGAATTATCATCATCAATCACGCAAACAACCCAGAAATATTTTTTTTTAGGGCTGGAATTATGAAACGTTCAGCCAATCTAAAAAAGGTAATAAAAATATTAGGTATTATCACAAAAGATCTACATAACGCAACTCTCTAACATATCTTGTTTCCCGTAGGTTGGCTTACTGGATTATGGATGAAGCTCATTACCATTTACCACAAGGCTGCTGGAGGGGTACACTACATTACTACTAGTTATGATCGAAATAAAATAGTCGGCGT
This sequence comes from Oehlia diaphana, assembly GCA_003833135.1. Lineage (NCBI taxonomy): Eukaryota > Fungi > Glomeromycota > Glomeromycetes > Glomerales > Glomeraceae > Oehlia > Oehlia diaphana. The sequence goes on along the minus strand of QZLH01000234.1, from coordinate 72,485 downwards.
TACAAAGAATAAAAGAAGACATTTCCGATAAATTGCAATTCATAATGCTTCTATTCAGAAATATAAGTTCAAATCACCGGGGTGATCATCACCGTTGGCCAGAATCATCAATTTTTACCGGCACTATATTTTTTTAATGCTGATCGATCGTCATAATTTCAGTCACCGGTGATCATCACTGAAAAATTCTTACAGAAAATAATAAATTTTATTTTTTTTTTTGCTAATAATGATGATGATGAATTAAGTCATTAGGGCGGTGGAAATAGATATTCAAATAATTAACAGCGATCCTAAGATATAATATTCTATTTCGCTGTGATTTATGATCAGATTAATCTGTGCTAATAAACGATAAATAAAATAGTAATATATATATGAATTACTCTTAATTTTCACCCTAAGATGTCTGGTGAGAATATCTTTTATTTTTCGTCATTTATTTATAATATTGCTTAAAGCAATGTACCCAAAGAAACATAAATCTAGACTTGTATCTAAATATCTGAGCTTTCGTATTAACTTTAATTATAATTGGGTTTAAAATTTGTGCGCACTCCCACATGATTTATTGATTTTATAAAATTTAATTGGCTAAATTTTATTTGTTGAACACGATCATATTACACATCTCTTTTTTTTCATATTATACACTTCTTTTATTAAAGCTTCACTTAACAATTAACGTTAAAAATTTAACCCTTCTCCCTATCTTTTTTCGGTATTTTTCTAGCTATAACTTTGAAAAATGATATTTAAGTATTAATATATAGCTTATTGACGTATTTTATTTCTTTAATTAACTGCTGTTCTTCTTTTTCTTGTAGGTGTATTTTAAATCTCGGCTGTTAGTAGTATTCTTTAACACATTACTTAAACTTGGTTGCCTTTTCTTTTAGGCGCGACTTTCTAATTCTCAAGTGTATTCAATATGAAAAGAGGAGTTCAGTTCCTTTTGTTATAGGCTTAGTACGTACAAGTTTCTACACATTACTTATAGGTATTATTATGTTCTTCTTTCTTGTTTTCATTCATTCATTCATTCTTTATGGCTAATTCTGATTTCTTTTCGAATATGATTTTCTACTTCTTTTGTAGGATTAGGTACAGCCTTTTGCTCCCCTTGTAAGTGATTTTATGATTTTCTTTTTTTTATTTTCGTTCTTTTATGTTCTTTCGTTTATTTTTTGCGTTAACTTTGATTTTCTTTAGGTGCAACCTTCTGCTTCGTCTGTAGAACTAGGTGCAGCTTTCTACTTTATTTGACGTAAGTTTTTCTTCTTTAATTTTATTTTCTATTTATTTTTTAATTTATTTTTCGTTGCTGATTTTGAATTTCTCTCTCTTGTAACTTGGGTACATCTTTTCACTCTCTTATGGGTACAGTATTTTATACTTTCTTTTTTTTTTGTTTTAGTTTTTTTATTCATTTATTATTACTAACTTCAGTTTCCTTTTTAGATATAATTTTTCTAAACTACTGAACACTTACTTTGTGGGTAAAGATATAAGGGAAAAAATGAACGTGAATTTGTATTTAAGAATATTTATTTATTGAATATTTCTTTTTCTAAAAAGGGATATATTTGAAGAATGTTTTTATTTAGAATAATAAAATGAGATCTATAATAAAAGCGCCAGAAAATGCTATTAAACATTTTAAACTCGTCTCCATTTTCTTTTTTCTTTTTTTTTAATCTTTTAGCAACTTTTATTCTTCTGTTTGATAGGTCAAAATTTTAAATTTAGTTTTGTAAATGTAGAAAATAATTACTGTAATTTTTTTAAAATTCATTAAAAAATAATAAAATGGATTTATATATGGAGAATAATAAAATGATTAAATTATGCAGTATCGTTTTTTGTAAATGAATCTATTCGTTAAAAATATGTTAAAATTAGCGCAAAAAATGAATGAAAGAATATAAAAGAACGAAAATAAAAAAAAAGAAAAGTATAAAATCACTTACAGGAAGGGCAAAAGCCGTATTTAATATTACAGAAGAAGTAGAAAATCATACCCAAAAAGAAATCAGAATTAGCAATCAAGAAAGAAAGAATGAATGAAAACAAGAAAGAAGAACATAATAATACCTATAAGTAATGTGTAGAAACTTGTACGTACTAAGCCTATAACAAAAGGAACTGAACTCCTCTTTTCATATTGAATACCCTTGAGAAGTAGAAAGTCGTGCCTAAAAAGAAAAGCAACCAGGTTTAAGTAAATGTGTTAACGAAGCTGAGATTTAAAATATCTACAAGAAAAGAAGAAAACAGTTAATGTGTAGCTTTTTGACATATTTTATTTCTTTAATTAACACTTAAACTACCATTTTCAGGAAAATACTGAAAAAATAGGGGGAAGGGTTAAATTTAATGTTAATTGTTAAGCGAAGTTTTAAAATAAGAAGTGTATAATATGATGTGTAATATAATATTATCGTGTGTAATTTAGCCAATTAAATTTTATAAATTAATAAATCACGTGGGGGTGCGCACATGCACAAATTTTAAACCCAATTAACCCAATTATAATTTACTATTAAGTTGAAATATTTAAATATTGAAAGTTATCATTTTATATTATAAAGACAGTATATATCTTTGGTGCTTTTCCGCCTAATCCTGATCATGGTTTTTTTAAACGGATCATGAGCGTTCTGAGAAAAAAATGCATATGTAAGGAGTAAACTCCTTCATCCTGCATATGGTTTATTTGAACTGAGTTTTAGTTAGCGAAACAAACAAGTTCCTTGTTTCAAATTATCAATTTCAGAACTTACTATAATTGGCTTCTTAAATCCGTATATAACTAAATAAGCCACAGAATACATTCTAAAATCTTTCAATGTTTCCGACATCACACTTTGAAACAGGAAAATAGATAATCATTTATTAGATATACTAATACTTATTTGATCACGTAATTTTGAACTCCAAATTTTCACTAATTGTTTTAATTCCTTGATTATTACTTTTTTAATAATAGCTCATGAACTTTTTCCCTTTACAACCTACTTCATATGTTAAAATTACTTGAACAAATAGTAGAAATAGTTATATTTACAAGTAGATGAAATATGTTTTCACATGATTAATAGGCGCAGTAATCACGTTTAAGATCATCAATTTTAAATAGCGTTCGTTACACAGCTGAAAAATTACTTATCAGTTATACTTTAAACGAAATAGAGTATTGATATAGATGTACCAATTATCGTTGGACTTACCCAAATATTAACAATTAATTACGTATTATGTAAAAAAAAAAATTTTTTTTTTTTTTGATCTAGGACCATCAATAGTTTTTATCTTAAACCCGATAAAGAAAAAATTAGTTGAAAATAAAATTCCTTAAAGAAGTTGCAACGACGCAACGTGTGAATGAAAAATTTGAAATTATACCAAATAAGGATTTTGATGTAAACTTGAATTTATTTAAATTAGGATTAGGATAACTTACACCAAATTTATGTCATTATCATACAATAAAGCCACAAAAATTAACAAACAAAAGCCTATCGTTGCAAGTTGACGTACCATAGCCACTTAGTCACTTGGTCGATATAATAATTTACATTATATATAATTTTACTCATACATGCGATATGTGGTTTTTGACCAATTCATATTTTGGAAAGATCGTTGTGGCGTAATTATAGAACATTTATAGAACACCTAATAGCCATACTACGTAATTTGTATACACTATATATCTTTGTTATTTTACCTATTTTATCTAATAAATATTATTAATATACTATTATTTTTGCTTGTTACCTATATATATATATATTATGCTTTGCATAATAAAAAGTATGAAAAGATCTTTTTATTTTAGATTTTCCCATGCTGAAAAAAATGCTGAAATTTTTCAATGAAAAGATGGGGAAAAAAATAATTTAGGATTTATTCATGATAAGATAATTTTTTTCAAGATGTCGTAATGTTTAAATTCTAAAATATTTATGACGCATTTTGACATGATATGACATAATAATTATATTATTCAATTACTTAAATTATTTCGGTTACCTTATTCGATTATTTATATTACCCTGAACTTTCGTGCAAGGAAAAAAAATTCACGCAGCATTTTTTTTTTTTCCTGTGCATATATATGTCTTTACGTGTAAAAATTCTCTATAGGGTTAGCACCGGTAACCTAGATTTTTTTATTATAAATCCAGACATTTCAAAAAAAAAAAAAACAAAAAAAAAAAAAAAATTTTCAAATCCTGAAAT
>QZLH01000234.1:47458-61938 GCA_003833135.1 Oehlia diaphana | reverse complement strand
CGAATGGAATAATCTGTCGATTTTATAAAACAAACAAAAAATAAACAAATGTAATAAATAATGTTTCGGCAAATAGTCATTCGGCGAAATGGCTTCGGCGAAATAGTCATTCGGCGAAATGGCTTCGGCAAAATGGGTTTCGGCGAAACGTCCTTTTGGCAAAATAGACATTCGGCGAAATGGCTTCGGCGAAATGGGTTTCGGCGAAATGGTCCTTTCGGCGAAACGTCTCTTCGGCAAAACATCTCTTCGGCGAAACATCCCTTCGGCGAAACATCCCTTCGATGAAATGGCTTCGGCGAAATGGGTTTCAGCGAAATGGCTTTCGGCAAAACGTCCTGATACCGGGGCGTAGGTTGCTTCAAGTCATGGTATAGACATCTTGATGATATATTGATGATGCATGTACCTTGCGTAATATTTAATTGAGCTCCAGTGCCATCTCTTGTTCCGAATTCAAACTAATAATCATTATACATACTGTACATTAGAAATTATTAATATGTTAACAGAAAAGCGAATCACTATAGTCTAACTTACTTCATTTACAAGAGGAACTATATTTCTTGTTCCTCTACCTGCTAATGAGATACAGTAATGCCAAGCCTGCAATAAATTAAATCTCAGAATGTTATACAAATAATATGATTACTACACTGTATAAAGATACTGAAACTTACCCTCATACGAACCGGTACTTGGCCCTGAGGAACTGGATCGATTTTTACAATAATACAATCGTAGGCATGACCAGGGCTTAACCAATATCTTAAAGATTCTTCGACGTAATCTAATGTTTCGTTATAGGCTACTTCCACAACCAAATTTGGCCAAGGAAAATCCTAAATAAAAAAGGTATATAAAATTACTGGCTTTAAAAAGTTCAAAATCAATAAAAAGAACAGAAATTACATTTCCATCGCTCCCATTTGGTGCAGTTACAGCTGGTTTTACCGGACGAAACGACGTGTCGGCCTCTTTTCCACGGTTGCTGTCACGCGTTCCTTTAAGCAACAAAAATAAATACAAAGCCAAAAAACAGAACAATGTATTAATAACATTAATACTTACTAGTTGCGCCAAAACCGTAAATCTGAGTAGGAGTCCCTCTAACATGTCTACAAGCGTTCAATATTTCTTCAGAAACTGCGGAGATACAAACTTCATGTGGCATGGAAGGAAGTTCATAGATTATGACTTTTCCATTTGACCATTCCCAACATCCATGTATATTAAGCTTTTCCGTACGTTGTTCATATTCCTCTATGGTAACGTCCGTAGCAAGCACATAAGGTAGTCTTATATAAAAATAGCAATTTATATCAGCCACTAGCTAAAAAATATCAAACATCAAACAAGTAGGGAAAAGAGACTTACGTTACTTCTTCCCACTTAGCTTTTTCGCTAAATTCTCCCTTATCCCACCACAAGTTTCGATAAAAGAAACAATCTGGCATTCGTTCTAGAACTGCATCACTACTAAGAATATCTGAAAAATTAGCAAAGAAATAAGGAGTAACAGTTGCACATATCTACTTACTCATAATGCATTTTGCATAAATATTGTACCATCTTATTGAATTTATACTGCCAAAACTGCCATTTCCCGAACTGGTATAGAGTGACATTTTTGTTGTCTCTTGAAAGATTATTTACGATAATGTTATATATTAGATTAAATTTGTGTCACAATTATCTCATTAATTCCGCGCCCACACCCTTAATTATTAAAATAATCATTAAATAGATATTGTGATTTATATATCAAATTTATAATAGTTAAAAATAATATATTAATATTTTATATTGTTATACAAAATAGTAAAGCATATTTGATTATTATTAGACAAACATGAGATTATTCACGCACTAAAAAAAATCATTTGTAGCTAGTTGAAAGTCGACATATTACACCACAAGAATTCACATTATTATTACTGTAAAAAGTTAATAATGTGGTAAAAAAAAAAATATTAACCCGCCGGGTCTAATCCTATATATCTAATTCAACTTTAATATATGACATAAATATATAAAAGTAATTTTCTTGAACATGTTAGAAATGGAAAGTGTGTTTCCGAGAATTATGTTAATTATAGTTCACTTCTCTTATGGGAATGCAAAAATAATCATCAGGGAGTGCTTCTTGTTTCCATAGTATGACAAAGATTCCACTCTCAAAGGAACTAATTTTTTCGGGACAAGAATATGTTTTTATGTGTGAACGAAAACATAAGCACGTATAACACCAACAGAATTTCTTATATTGCACGCTTTTCCATGTGAACCTTTGATATTACAGACCTCGGCAAAAGTAATGGCGGTCAGTTTATTAAATATACTGTAGTTACTATATATTACTCGATTTTTGTATATATAATATATATATAATATAAATGACGAGTCGCAAAAAAAGTTGAAATTTAAGAAAAAAAATGATAAAAATTTAATCACAAAAAAAAAAGTATTATATCACTTTGTAAGATTTATAAACTAAAAAGCAAATACTGCACAAAATAATATTGTGAGATTAATTTAAGAGATTTAAGAGATATCTTCTTACACAGATCACATACAACCCAAGATTGTGTTTCTGAAAAAAAAAAACGTTTTGTATTTTAGGTAATTTCACATTCTTATAAAACTTTTACTCAAAATTCTAAAATAAAAGCAAGAAAACTTTTCCCATTTTCAGCATTAAAATATTTTCAAACTTGAAGAGAACGACCCTAAGAATTTAAACTTTTCACTAATGATTTCAAAGCTTTCTCTAGAAAAAATGTATCATATATTTCAAGACATTACAGAATTAATTTTATTTCTACAATTTATTTGTTATCAATTTGGTTCAAATTATGATTGAATGTAGATTATTTTATCAACTGCAATATGATAATAATATTTATTATGCAATTTGTAGGAAAGTTCAATTTAATGGGTCAGAATGTTCTATTTTAACAGATAATAATTATGATTATGAATTCATTTTTCAAAGTTTGAATGACTCCTTAATAACATTTCATGTTACATTCAAATTATTGTCACGTTCATTATTTGTAAATATATTAAATAAGAAAATTTATGGAATGGATTTTAATGTAACTGATTCAAAAAGTAAATTAACTCTAAACCAAAAATTAAGTCTCAGACAAACTTTGCAGCAAATTCTTCCTTCTTACTTTTCACATATGTCTGATAATGAAATTGAAAGTAATATTATGACGACATATAGTACATCTTCGATTATTGATAATCAAAATATGCAAAGTCATATCAAGCATCAGATGAAAATAATATTTATCATATAACTTGTAAAATGATTTTACAAGATTTGAAAAATTGTGTTTCTTTGGATGATAATAATTATGATTATGAATTCATTTTAGATGATTCTGAAATGATATTTTATGTTACATGTAAATTATTATCATATTCTTTAATTGTAAATATATTAAATAAGGAAACTTATGGATTTGACTTTTGATGTAACTTAATTAAAACGTAGATATTTATTAACTTTACATCAAAAGTTAAATCTTGAACAAAACTTGAAACAAATCCTTGCTTCGTACTTTTTACAACATCCTACCACTGATAGAGTAGATTTGAATGAAAATTTAAATTCTTCTCATGATGAAAGTGATGTTACGATCGACAATAATTGGCCACAAAATGATAATAATGATTTTAGTATTTCTCATCAAGATGATAATGGAACCGAAATTGACATTAATACATGTCAATAATCGGTAAGAATTAATCCATTTTAGCGATAAAAATTTATAATTACTTTATGTATTTATAGGCTTTAATTCTCAAACTTGTACAGATTTTAATGTATGTACTGTATATATGATAAAAAGATTTAGTAATTTATATACTAATTAACAACGGAAGAAATTGAAAACCTTTATTTGAAGCGCCAAGGTACATATGTTAGTTCTAACGTCTTTTAATAATTCAGCATTAACTCAATAATACTAATTGTTTAAATAATTTCTTTTATTCGTGGTACACCAAACATTCATCAGTAAATTTTGAATTCCTGATTTACCAACGTGGCAACGCCAAAATCTTCAAGCGTCCAATGACTGTTTCCTAAATGAAAATATTAATTTTATATAAATCAATCAACGAAACTTAAGAAGAGGAACTTTTATCAAAGAAAAAATAATTTTTTTTTACCTAACTTGTTTTTGCGTTCGTAGATTTTATTAAAATCTTTGGAGCTATTTTTTAATATTTTTAATTTATTATTTACTGTACATCAGATTTTAACCAGACAAATAATTAATAATTAAATTTTACTTGAATCCAACAGTGTTACAGTTCTGGTCATCTAGTCCCAGCAAACTCCAAAAATTAAGGTGCCAAATTTTACCTTATAAATCACGCAATAATTCGGCCAGCATTAATATTAAGCATAATTTTGGCCAGCATTAAGAAAAATTTTATTTGAGATGTCTTTTATATTATAAGACTTTCTTTAATTTGTGATATAGAATGCAACAGGATGAAAGTGATGGCATTTTTGGAATAGTGTGCAAAATTTTTTTGTTGCATATCTTATAGAAATTCATGAAATTTTACCATAAATAACAGAAATTATTAGGGGCCAAATTTCGAAAATTTCATACAGATAAAACTAATAATAACTTTTTACAATGATTACAATTTTATTTTTAACTTGTAATCTGAAAATACGGGTTAAAATCTATTAAAATACGATAAGTTTATCACGATAAATATAATTTTCAAAAAGTAGGATACAATTTATAATAGGATAAAAATTTGCTGAGACTAGATTACGAGAGCTGTATAAGTATAGAATAAAGTATAGAGTGTATCATCGAAGACTTTATGATTAAATTTTATTATACTGTATATTGTAAAAAAAGAGTATCTACTGTATATCAATAATAAATTATAGAATTGATATTAATACTCTATGATTATTTCAAGTTAAACATATAATGCGCTAAGCCATTAATAAATTCCATCTAACCCTCAAATTTAATTATTCAAACCATTCAAAAAACTTATGATAATTTATTTAGATAAATAAATTTATATGAAACAAAATGATGAAAGAATTTTATTTAATGACAATACTGTAATTAAAAAGTAACCCCTATAAAAAATAAATGTCTGAAAAATGTCTGGACAAATTCTGGATAGATAAACCTGGACAAATTCTGGACATAGTAAAAATTCAGAAAATTTGAACTGGACAAATTCCAGACATGAACAAATTCTGGACGCTACTTCCAAAAAAGGATAAATTAATTTTGTAAAAAAATGCAAAAAGCACAAACTGACATTTATAACCTTCTTTATCATACTAATTAAATTTGTTGAGCAAGCAAAAACACTATATATTTATAATATAAAATTTTAGGTTAAGAGCAACTATAATGATGGTTACATATTAAACATCTTTTTATGACAAATTTTATGAAAAAAATATTTCAGGTCAATTTCCAAACAAATTCTGGACAAAAATGAGTGTCCAGAAATGAGTGTATTTTCAATAACAATTTCTAAACATTAATTGTCCAGAAAATGTCCAGGTACTTTTAGACAAATTTTCTGGACAATTTCTGGACAATTTCTGAACACTTATTTTTTATAGGGAATGTAATATGTTAAATCGCTTTTGATAACAGCTATTTCCACTTCAGATTAGTACTAATTTTATTCATAAAGGTGGTCTTCAATTTTTCATCTTTTGGTTTAGTTAGATTTTATACTTTTTGATGAAAAAATTAAATATTATTAACTAATTTGAAATAAACATATAGTCTATAATCATTTTTTCCTTTATAATATTACACTTTTTTCTATCAGCTTTAGAATAAGAATTCATATCTTTTTTTTTGGTTTAACTAAATTGAAATAATTAAAATAACACATCAATGAAGTAAAATTGTATTTTGATAAAAAATCTCTTGATTATTTTTGACAAATGATCATTTTTAATAGGTAATCAATAACTTCTGATGAAAAAAAAAATCATAATTTTTATTGCAAAAATAATGACCACCTAATTCATTTTTTGACTATATGTAAAATTTCATATGTATGGTAATATCTGCCCAGGCTGTCAAACAATTTTTCATGTGCAGTCATCTGCAGTTACATCACAATAATTCTAGCAGTTTAATATGCATGTATAATTGCATATGGCTGCATATGAAATTTCATACGCAGTTGAAAATCAAATTAAGTGAGTACATTATTTTTACAAATAGCTGTAATTAGAAATACTATAAAGCCAACTGTTGTATAAAGGGTGGTGACAAATGAATGTAATTAATTTAACATTAACATTAACAATAGAATTTGTCTTCAAGCAGTTTCCTTTTAGAAAGTTGGCTAACTATTTTAGATTTGATTAACTGATTTCACAATTTTTACAAATCAAACTTTTCCATAAAAGTACAACTATAATCAAGTGATGTAGTGATTCTTTATCACGAAAGCCTATTTATCATCTTGACACAAAAATGAAAAATACCATTGTACCACACTTATCTATATTTATACAAGTATCATAATTGTATTACTCTTATTATGGTTGCAAAATCGAAGCATTTCTTTTCTTTTCAAAAATCTTATCTACTGTATATGTATAAGAATACTATACTGGAAATGAAGTAATTGATAATTTAAAAATCAGCAAGTTAGGGGATGGCCAGAAATGATGTCATTTTGTTTTTGAGATCCCTTTGTCATCATTTCTAGTTAAGGAAATTGTATAACTAAACACATAATCAATTTTTTATATATACTTGTTAATATCATATGATTTAATAAAATTCTAAATAATAAAAATAATAGAAAATTTATAATAAAATGATTTTTTTTTATTTTTATTAATTGGTTAATTGATTAATTTATTATAATAAGTGCAGTAATAATATTAAAACCAATATCATAAAAGCAATAGATAATAACCATAATCATTAATCCTAAATTAATCCAATTTAATCTCACTGAGTCTTTTAAAAATGTATTTGAACAAATTGTAAAAATTCTGATATTGTTAAAGCAAGCAGTATTCTAGAACATATTAATATATTAATATATTAATATGTCCTAGAATACTACTAGTTCAAGACTAATATGTTCTAGGATATCTATCAATTAATATGTCTTAGGATGTTATAGTCTATCAATTAATATGTCCTAAGATATTATAATCTATTGATTAATACATCCTAAAGATGGGTTTATTTTCCTCTTTATGACCTGTTGGTTAGTAAATATGGATGGGGTGTGTGCCTGTTTGCTTGTCTTTCTAGATGTCAAATATGGTAAAAAAATATCATGTCAGATGGTGCAATAAATTTGTTGATTGATTTTTAAGATACGTGATTTGAGGATCTAACATAGCGTTATGATAGTGCCATGGTAGTGACCTGGAACTGTCATAAAACTGGTGAGAAACTGGCAAGGTGCTAGTGTAATTCTATTAATTTGCCAGTTTTAGACTTCTTATATCCAGCTTGTTCTTATGCCCAAAGTTCTGGCTGAAATTATAGAATAGTACTGGCCAAAATTAATGAAATTTACTGCACCTTATTGCGTTATGATCACGTGTTCAATTCCTTGCCAGTTTCAGGCACTTTTTCGTCAATTTCAAGTAACTTTTGAGTAACTTTTGAGGGTCTGGTTTAGTGATCAGTTAGTTAGAGGATCAGAGGTGTATATTAATCAGCCCATATATTTTCCTTCTTAATTCACCAGTCGAATGATGAAATATCGTTAATATATCAGTCACCTGATAATCACCTGATAATCCACATATCGTATCCCAATATCTTTGGATTAGTAATCCCAATATAGCACCGATTAACGGAGCAGATAGTTACATATAAGTTACATTTAAGTTATATATCGGTTTATAAATATTATAAAAATATCACATAGATATCATACTCATATTGGTATTTATATACCTCAATAATACCTGTATGATACTTGTATGATCATTATATGTATTATATACTGATAGGTCAATGATTTTATTCTGAAATTTGTATAAACTGTATTTATTATATTTATTGCAATATTCTATCTAATATCTTATCTAATATCCTATCTAATACCCTATTTATTGTATAATCTAATGTCTAAAGTTCGAAATTCAAAATTTACAAAAAGAAAAAGAAATGATTAGTATCAATTTAAAGAAATTGAAGTTTTGGAATAATTTTGAACTTACCAAAACTTTACACGTCCAAAGATCTAAAGAACTGATCACCTAAAAAAGAAAGAAAGAAAAAAATGAAACATAAGTTAAGTTTCGTTAAAAAGATTCAAAAGAAGCCTGTTGAAAACTCACCAAAATTTCATGCCTAGGATGAATATTTTGAAGTTTTGGAACTCAACATATCCCATACTCAAGAATCAAAGCCGATATCTACAAATAGAAGAAAAAAATGTTAATTAAATTTTTAAAAAAAAATAAAAGAAGTTTCAAAGTAAAATGAAACTTCAAAACCCACCTATCCAATATCCAAGAATTTTAAACCGATATCTATAAAATTAAAGAAAAAAATGTTAAATAATTTAAAAAAATTAGTTTTGATTTTTGAAACAAAACTTTGAAACTTACCCTAAACGTCTAAGAACCAAAGCTTATATTTACAAATAAAAGAAAAAAAGTTAATTAACTTTTTTTAAAAAAAATAAAGAAGTTTCAAAAATTTCAAAACCCACCTATTCAAAGCTAAAGAATCAAAGCCGATATCTGCAAATAAGAGAAAAAATATTAAATAAATTTAAAAAAATAAAGTGAAACTTTACTTCGTAACTCACCTATTCAAAGCTCTTATATATGCCTATACAAAAAAAAAAATAAGAAAGAAGGTTAGTATACGCCTATACGCCTTCTATTTAAAAAAAAAATTTTTTCTTAACTTACCAGTCCAAAATGGTGTTTAAGAAGGTCCAGAACCTACAAAAAAAAATAAGAAAGAAGGTTAGTATACACCTATATGCCTTCTATTTACAAAAAAAATATTTTTTCTTAACTTACCCATCCGAAATGGCATCTAAGAAGGTCCAGAACCTACAAAAAAAAAGAAAAAGGAGTTAATAGAGTCAATACAGTTTTTAAAAAAAATTCATACCTGTTAGTTACACTGCATCCAAAGAAGTTATTGGAACCTACAAAAAAGAAAGAAGTCAATGATCGACTCCATAAAATATTTTTATTTTCTATATATCGGTTAAATATTTACTCATATCGGTATCATTAATTTGCATAAAAAAATTTTTTATTGAAGTAATAACTAGCCAAAATATCCTATATATTAATTAATTATTATTACAATTGTATAAAAATTCTACCTAAATATTGTATACTATTTATCATGTGTCGATAATTGCGCAATTTCTTCTTCTCCTTTTTCTCCATTCCGTTCATCAGTATCCAGGATGTATGAGGATGATATGGTCCATTCGGGAGCACCATCTGGTGGTGTGGAACGATCTTGGTAATCATTGTCATTATACCATCTCTTTCTTTGTACTTTGATATTTTGTACCGACTCTCCTACTTTATCAGCATGTCAAAGGAGCTTTTTGAGCTATATTTATGTGTGTAATAAAGAAAGCATAAATAAAAAAGATGAAAAATACATTGGTCTTTTCTATTTACCTTTCTGGATCTCCATGGTTTATCATACACACGTATTACATGTTTATCCGATTTATCCTTATTCTTAGGTTGAACGTTCTTTGCAATTTCTTTTTGTGCCTTTTCTTCATCTGTTTCCAACATCTCGTCAGAATGGTAAGCTTCATTAGTAGCTAATTCCTCAATATCTTTTTTGTATTTCTTATCTGACAATGAGCTTGGTTGTGAATACAAAAAAACAGGATCATTTGTATTATACATGTGCAGAAATCCACGCTTTTGTCTTTCTTTCTTCTAAATAAATTAATAAAAATAGATAAGTCCCTACTAATGATCTGACATCTAAAAAAGTACTCATATCAGAATGTCTTGCATTAGTCCCTTTTCTTTTTTTATTCACTTTTGACTTCTCATCATCTTGCGAAATTTGCCAATTTTTACGTCTATGGCAATGTAGTTGTTGCAGAATATATTTAAGTTCTGTTGGTTTGTACTGGATTCTACTATTTTGTGCTTTATCGACTGCCGGCATTATGTTTTTACTAACATGTTTATAAATCTCATTCCACGATTTAGTATAGTCAAGTGAAAGAGAATCATCAAAACCCGCTAGAATTTGTACAATTTCGTCCTAATTTTAAATTTTACAAAATAAAAAAAAATAAAAATAGACCGATTAGCTCTGATCTGCAGTCAAATTAACAATAATGATAATCTAAACATTATCCTAAATGATTTAAATTGTTCAATAGTCATGTCTTGAAGAACTTTGTGTTGACTTTGGACAGTTGGTTCTGGAGATACCGATTCATCTCGATTGATTGTTGTATTATTATACGATTGTTTCATTTTTAAAATATGCACTTCTTCAACCAAATAATTTAGGGTTGAACGAATGGAGAATAGCTCTTAAAATTAATTAATAAAATTTAATAAATATGTAATCCAATTATTTCTATTGCTAATAACAATTATTATACCATCTCTTTCTGGTTTCCAATAGCTCCTGTTGTATCTCCTATTGTCTCTTTTTGAACTTCTAGAACTTTTGCTGCAGTTGTTAGTTTCGGAACTGCTGTGATTTTCAGTTCCTTCAAAACTTCTGCTATGGCTCATTCTTATGATGCTTCTTTTGTAGCTTTTGGTTTTTGAATGACTATTTCTTTCTTTACTAGTCATTAAACGACCATGGCTCTTGTTTCTCTCTTCATGACTCGTCGAACTACTACGGCTCTTATTTCTTTCTTTATTACCCATTGAACGACCACAGCTTGTATTTCTTTCTTCATGACTCATCAAACTACTGCGGCTTGCATTTCTTTTGGACTTCTTACAGTGACTTTTAGTTTTGGAACTTCTATCACGACTCACGTCAACACTTGAACTTCTGCTATTACTACTACTATCAGTTTTCTCGGAACCATCACTATGATCCTTATTAGCTCTATTGTGTTTCGTATTTGAAATTTTAAAATTTTTTTTTCTTTATTTCAATTTGAACTAGAAATAAACTTTCTTTTGGGAAATTGATTTATTTTGAAGGCTTTTGGGGTGCGCATAATGTTAAATAAAATATAGAATTTATTTTTAAACGTAATTAAAAGAGATAAAATATTGAATTTATTTTTGAACGTAAAAGTAAGCCTTATTATTTTTTATATAATTATGTATTTTCTGAATTGTCTCACGTAATTACATTTTCCTGTATTCTTTAAATTAGACTCACGTAATTATATTTAATAAATATTTATTTGTATTGTTATTAGTCTAATATAGTTAAATTCAAAAGTATATTTTCAGTTTGCCGATATGTCTATTGTGAAAGCAAATTTTTTAATTATCAATTTCAAGTTATTGATATATCTATCACAAGAAGAAATTTGCCGATATGTCTATTGTGAAAGCAAATTTTTTAAAATTATTGCAATTTTGAGTTATTGATATGTCTATGCAAGAAGAATTAATAAGAAAAGTTTTTGTTTTCTTATATTTATTAATAAACTACTAAAAAGTTACTGATATTTTTACAATCAGCAAGTTTAGCTGATATTTTTACAAGTTTACTGATATTTTTATGATCAGCAAGTTTAGCCACATACTTTGTCATCATTGAAATCGATGATACTGTAAATGATAATAATTGTAAGAATTAATTCCAAAACTTTCTTTAATTACTATGACATGTAAATCAAGAAAAAGCATAACAAATAGTAGTGGTTCAAAAAAATTTAAAGTAAGAACAAGACAACATGTAGTATGCAATTGCAATTTATGTAAAGGTGCAAAAGTTGACCTATGTACAAATAAAAGCAATGCATATGACAGAAAGAGAATTTGGATCAAGAAATTTAATTGATACACAAATTGAGAAAGAAACATCGTCTTATATTAATGTAGGTGTTTCTGATAATCTTATGGAGATAGATGTTAATAATAGCAATGATGATGAACAGGAACAAAAATTTAATTTTCTTGTTAAAGACCTAAAAAGCACAGTGTTGGCAATACCAGTAACATTAATTGTCCATTATCTTTAATTGAACAATTTTTAAATATCAATGAAGATGATGATAATGGTAATGAAAATAAATCTGACTCAGAATATGATAATGACAAACAAACTGTCAATTTTGATGCTCCAGATATTGAAGATCATTTTGACAACATACCAATTACAAGTATTAACCAAGGATTTGCTTGGATTGTAATTTGAATTCTTAAATATCAAGAGAGATATCGGTTACCCGATACAGCTACCAATTTTCTCATAAAATTTATGAGATATATGCTAATTTTTATGATAAAATTGCTTATTCAGAATTTCTGACATCTTTATATATGGCACGCAAATTATTTGGTGTTAGTGATCAAGCAATCAAATATGCAACTTGCAAGAAATGTTGCAAATTATACGTGATAAAAGATTTGCTAATCGATGAGCCATATCATTGTACATATCAAGATTTTCCGAATCACCTGATGGCTAATTTAAGATCTCCTTGTAATGCAATTATTACAAAGCAAGTGACTATAAACCAATATCGACCATCCCTTATTTTTCCTATCGCTAATATCAAACTTCAATTACAACGATTGTATAATAAAAAAGGATTTGAAGAATCCTGTAGGAAATGGACAATCTGATCCAATAATTATCAGGAGTTATCGGATATATACGATGGAAGAATTTGGAAAAATTTCAAAGATCCAACAAATAACCAAGCATTTTTCTGACATGAAGTATCGGATAGTCATCTAGGAATTATGTTGAACCTTGACTGGTTCCAACCTTTCACCAATGCCTAATACAATGTAGAAGTAATATATGGAGTTATATGTAATTTGCCACGAAGTGAAAGGTTTAAAACTTCCAATATAATAACTTTGGCGGTAATTCCTGGTCCTAATGAACCAAAATTACATCAATTGAATCATTATTTAGCTCCTATAATCGATCAATTTATGGAATTGTGGAAGGTATCGATCTATCTAGTACATATGAAAGCTCTACCGGTAAACATATACGAGCTGCAATAATATGTTGTGCATGCGATATACCAGCAGCACAAAAACTCTGTGGACATATATCAGCCTGTATTGCATGTTATAGATGTAAAAAGAAAGCTAATATAGAAAGTAACTTTAAGGCAAACTTTGGTGGATTTACCAATATAGATCAATGGTTTGTGCCTAGAGATGTCAAAGAAATAAAAAATAATGCTAGTTTATAGAAAGAATGCAACACCGAGGATGCACAAAAAAATATATTTCCAAGAATTTGGTGCGTTGGTCAGAAATGCATTGTTTACTCTACTTTAACCTCGCTCAATTCCTTATTGTTGATCCTATGCACTGCCTTTTTCTGGGAATTGCTAAATAGATTGTAACTCGACTGTGGATTGAAGAAGGTAGATTAACACCAAATCATTTAGCGAATATGCAAGAACGGGCCAATGAGCTAGAATTACCATCAGATAGTTCTTTTTATTGTCTTTTTTGTTGTTATCAT
The DNA here is from genome assembly GCA_003833135.1 of Oehlia diaphana. Classification (NCBI taxonomy): domain Eukaryota; kingdom Fungi; phylum Glomeromycota; class Glomeromycetes; order Glomerales; family Glomeraceae; genus Oehlia; species Oehlia diaphana. The sequence continues at coordinate 48,283 of QZLH01000234.1, read as the reverse complement.
CTTTCTTGGCACATTTAACAAATCCATTGACTGCTCTTGAGGAAATCCAATCACCTTTTCCAATAATCAAATTTCTCTTCTTGGATGCTAATGTAGCTACACTAGTTGCGGTAGCTACCGTAAGAGCAAAGCAAATAGTGAATAAAATAATAGGGTAGAATCCCAGGTAAAATTGCAATGGGAAAAGGTTTTTCAGAATTTACTGCTGACCAATGGAAAACCTTTATACTCGTATATGCTACTACTATCACTTGGGATCTACTTCAGGAAGATGATAGAAAAATATTGTCATATTTTGTATAAGCTTGCAATATTCTCACATGTCGAATTGTTTCTAAGACAATATTAGAAGAGGTACATAGATGCCTTTTATCCATGGTAAAACTTGTCGAAAGAAGTTATAGACCAGAAAAGATAATGCCAAATATACATTTATATTTACATATATACGAATGTGTATTTGACTATAGTTCACTATATTCATTTTGGTGCTATAGTTTTAAAAGAATGAATGGCTTATTAGGTAATATAATTCCAATTAAAATTCTCTGATAACTTAGCAATATTTATCGCCGTTTTCAAAATAGTGTAGTACATGTTGATCATGCATAAAATTCGAATACCCATTATGAATACCAGTCATGTGACAAATCCATAAAAATTGGCCAATAAAATGTTAGTATTATCATGTGATTTGTGCGAAACAATAAATAAAAATTTTGACTCGCGTGAAAAACTTCAATTTTTATTTACATTTTATAGCTTTAAATCCTTATTTTATGTAATTACACATTAAATCCTAATAATATATCACTTTAAGATATA